>VDFB02175066.1:137624-233511 GCA_007258455.2 Sequoia sempervirens | reverse complement strand
CCAATAAGATCTTTTGATGATGCCACTAAGCACATATTGGTATATAAGTGAGTGCTCCCACCATAAGATAACATAGCCATGATCTAACCAATGGTGCATCATGAAGAGCTTAGAATCCTTGACATAACCTATAGAGTGTGAGAGGTTGACATGTTTCTCACCTAATGTTATTGTCTATTGAGCTCACTAAATAATTAAAAAAAAGGAGGGGGCCCACCATAACTGACATGGAGTAATCTCAACCGCTAGTGAAATATTATTTTGATATTCTCAAGGGAGCCTCACATGATGGATTTTTTTTATTATATTATGTTCTTATCAGATGTTTGATGCATCACCAAGAGCACACAACATTGACAACCCTTGCAAGTTGCAAGAAATTACCATGTGGCATAACCGATGATATAATGCCATTGTATTTGCACAATGAACAAGAAAAGGAAAGGGGGTCTGCCTCAAATTTGACTTGGGCTTAGCCTATTAATGGTGCACCAAAGATTTGACACATTTTGAAGGTTACTTATGAGTTGCATGGATCATAAGTTCAATTAAATATTGGATGGTTGACACACATAAAGGTGACAGTATACATTGAAAATGGTTCTAATTGCATAGGCCATTGGATAAAATAAGATCAATGAACACAAATCTCCTTGCCAACATAAATCCTTCTGTGTAAAAAATATCATGAAATATCATCACATGGCCATGGAATCTTGGTATGAGGCCAACAATGAAGATAAAAGGGTATAAATTCATACAAAGAAGAATTAGAGGTTCAACTTAATTTTTCTATAGGCAAGAATTTTTTGAAGAATTGATTATTTCTCATACATGAATTCAACTGCAATATATTCAGGTCTAAACATAAATTAGGATTCGATCCTTAAAAATGAGATTTTAATGGGTTACAAGAACTCCAAAGACACTTAACTATAATTAAATTGAAATATGAGCTCAGTTTTAGTTTGGAATACAATCCACTTGATCTAAATCTTGTTCTTAAATAAGTAGCATTATCCAATTCTTGTAAACACTATATCGAGATTATCAAAACATTAGCAATAATGTTTGGCTCCACAAATAACTACAATAACTTAAACATTCAAAGTATAGAATGGGTAACACACATTCAATAAGTGGAGTTACTAATTTCCTTTGTCATAGCCTTGGTTAATACCTGTAGACACCAAAAAATTTCTCAATGGATCACATTGGCTAACATCATTTCGTCCTCAAACCCATCCTCTTTTCGCTTCTTTAAGTAAATAAGCCTAATTATTTAATTAAATGCCTCATTTTCACCTATTAATCTAATTGAACTAATTAGGTTAATTCACCCCCTCACACTGACATTTCATCTGATTTAATTAAATAATGCAAATTATTTAATTTTAACCCTAAGTCCTCTTATTTAATTAAATATCATATTTGCATCTCATTTTCATTAAATAAATCAATAATTTAATGAATATCCTCACATTCCTCATCTTGCAAATTCAAATTTAGTTTTAATTAACTAAATTACTAATTTCCCTCTCATCAACTTGCATAGGGAATATTCCAAAGGAATATTCTCCTATTTTCCTAAAAAAGGTAATGATTACTCCAAAAAAAACTTTGAAACAACTTTTTAAAGTTGTTGCAAAGTGTGTTTGTTTGCATGATTGTGAGCCCTTGATCTTTTCTTGATCCATGTGATATTTGATTCTCATCCATTGATGAGAATCCTTGATCCATGTTTCATCCTCCTTTTATTTGTGACCACTGATAGATAAATCAATCTCATCCATTGCTTTTTCATTCAATCTCCATTAAATCAATTATTTAATGAATATCATATAATTCCCCTAATTTACATAATTCAAACTTTGTTTTAATTATCAAATTACTAATTCTTCCACTTGCAAGGTGAATATTCCCATGGAATATTCCTTCCCCTTTTGCACAATTAAACTTTGTTTTAATTTGTAAAATATCTATTTCCTCACCCATGAGAGTATTCCAAAGAATATTCTGTCTCCTCACTCATTTGAAAAATGAAACATTCTTACAAAACTTAATGTGCAAGTTAACTCAAAACTTCATGTGTAAGTTAACTCAAAACTTCTTGTGCAAGTTAACTCAAAACTTCTTGTGCAGGTTAAAAGTGTGTTTACTTGAAGGAATGAGAACCCTTGATTAAATATCAACTTGCATTTTCAACCATTGATGAGAATCCATGATCCATGCCTCCATATTCTTTCCTTTTTGACCATTGATTAGCTTTTTCAATCTTAGCCTTTCATTTTTCATTTGCTTTCTTATAAATAAAACACTATTTGGAGACAAATGAATCCATCTTTTAACAAAAAAATTATGTTGTTAAAATCATTTTCACTTGCACTCACATTTAACATCATTTTAGCTTTATTTACTTGCATATTAGCTTAGCTTCCATTAATGGCTTCCATGATAACATAAATGCATACATTTAGCTTATTTATTAATTAAGATTTTAATCTTTTGAAGCTTGCATACATTTAGAGTAGATTTTCATTCACCCATATCAATCATCTTAGCATATATCATGTTAATTTAGCATTTAAATAATGTTTTATCACATATCTCTCATTGGTTTCATCGATTCTCTTCAATATAACCGACTGAAACAAGCTCATTATCCAAGGGATTGGGAAAGGGTCGCCATTCCACATCAATGCGACACCACTCCCCCAATAGGATAAGTTTCAATGTCTTATATTAGAGTTTTGTCAAGCTTTCATGATTTAGAATGTTAGTTTTAATGGCTTCTTTGTCTTTGTTTACAGTGAATGATCTTATTGGGATCGATGCTTAGTGGGTTAAATATGCCTCAAATTCATATGGATTGAGTGTAGTTAACCTATACTATGACATTGGTCACATTTTGGTGCTAAAAGGGCACAAACTAATCAATCTAACAAATTTCTCTTTAGATTTTTGTTTTCCTTGTGTTTGTAGATACAACGCTGCTTTTTTAGGCTAACTGGGTTTTGCAGGTTGGACGACATGAAGTTAAAGTGAAGAAGCATTCTCATCTTAAGAACTTATGATTGTAACAAGCGTTTGAAGCTTTGGGGAAATTATAACCCAATTTCTTATGCTTTTCATTTTATGCTCTAGGACCTCACTAATTTTCATTTGGGTTTAAAATGAATGCTCAAATGGGACTAAAATTGAACCCTCATTTCATCATTGTCTTTTGGGTTTAAAATTGAACAAGGCAACTTAGCATTTCGTTTGGAGCATAAAATGAATTCATCTTAGCTTTAAAGGGTAAAATGAATGAGTGCTTGCTTTACTATGACACACTTGTAGTGCGTATCCAATCCATTTGTGCTTCGTGTGATCTTGGGTGAAGAGAAACACTCCAAGTGTACTTTGTTGTTTGTGTGCACTAATATTGCATATCCAATTCCCTTGCGCTTCGTGTGATCTTGGGTGAAGAGAAACACTCTGTGTACTTCATTGATTGTGTGCACTAATAGTACGTATCCAATCCCCTTGCGCTTCGTGCGATCTTGGGTGAAGAGAAATACTTAAGTACACCTTTATGGTTTGTGTCACCCTTAAGAGAGGACTTACTATGAGACACACCCCATAATGGGAAACTCATAGGCAAGTTCTTGCAAGCACATTTATCGGAGGGCTTTATTAAAGGTTGGGAAATCATGAGAAAGTCTTTCTATCTTGGGTTGTATAACATATTGAACCTAGTACCATGCCTTAAGTGGAATAGGAACAGTAGTAAGAGCCTTAAGTGGAAAATCAGGTGTGTATACGACTAGGTAATCTTAGTTTGTTACTAAGAACCAAATTTTTTAGTTACCAAAAATCCTTAATGCTTGTTGGCACAAGAATGGTCGTTCTGAAGCTGCCCCGCATTTGTACTATTCATTGTTGAAACAAAAAAATCCTTAAGATCTTAGGATCTTCAGGATTTTGAGATTTGGTGGTCTCGAGAAGTGTGTGTCGTGGAGGGGAGCCATTGTTTCCAAATCTCCAACTGTTCGCAATGTCTTAGTGTTTGGAGAAATCTGAGTGGGGACTCAACAAGTATGGCCATTTCAACCTAGGATTGTAAATGATTGAGAGTCAGTTTAATACTCTGCTTGGTTCCAAAATGTTGCAAACAAACATTCACAATCTTCCTCAAAATTTCAAACCCTTTGGTCTAAGTATGGATACCTTTTGAAATAGCCTTGATATTAATGCTTGTCCTAAGGATTTCTATCCTTAGAGATTTCTAAATATCTTGACTTATATCTCAATCCATACTTCCCAAAGTCAACATAAGCAACTATGGCTTCAACCTCATGATTTTCACAAAATGGACCTTGTGAAATTTATGATGTTTTTGACATAGACATTTAGTTTGAAAACTTAATCAAGACAAGTGTTGTGGTAAAAAGAAACTCACTTAAGCAAGATAAATTGACAAAATTGAACCCGACATGACCATTTGGCATCCGATCGCTTCTATTGAACAACCCGACCTTACACCCACTACCATATAAGGAAAACATTGCAAAACATTGAGTCCAAAATCATTGAGTCTCATTATCCAAAATCATTGAGTTTCACTTTACCAAAATCATTGGGTCCTATTTCCAAAATCATTCAAGTTCTATTTTACCAAAATCATTGAGCCTTTAGGATTTGAAAACTTTAGAGGTATAGCATGTTTCTCACTACCTTGGTCTTGGAAAACAAAGGTTCACTCTAGGTCAACATTGGGTCAAACATTTCATCCAACCCTTCATCAAAACTCATCCTTCACTTCACCTATCTTTGCAAAAAATTTGAACATACCAACACTTTTTGATTTGAACATCTATCAAACCAACCCTTAACTTAGCTACTTTGTATGTGAAATGTATCCTTTTCCATGCACTTAGTTAAGTTAGTTATCATCTTTGAACTAGTTTATCTTGAAGGTCACGAGTCTACCCTAAAGATTTCCAAGTTCATAAACATCCTTTATCCAAACATCAAACATCAAACTCTTAAGTAAAAAGTGTTGTCCCAAAACATTTGAAAAGATCACTCTTCACATCATTCATCTCTTCATCCCCCATTATTATCATTGCTCCAAAAAGACTTAGAGCATCCCTTCTACCTAGATTTGAGTCAACTAGAGAGTTCAAACATTAGAAATCTCAACATAACTCTCCCATAAGTGACCCAAAATTTATGGTAAAGACACGATCACAACACAAGAGAATCATGGAGAAAACCAAAGTCACATTCACCTCAAGTGATCCAAATCCTCAAGAATTTGATCCAAGAAGTCAAGTTACCCCCATCACAACAACCCTTGTCTCCATCAAGGTTGTATGAGATAGAAGATGTCAAGAATAACCCATTTGGAATTAATAAGGAAGAAATCATGGAGTACAAACATGAACATAAAGCCTTAAAACATGGCTCCAATTTCCCCATATTTTGTTGTGCAATCATTGAAACAAGGCTTGAATTCATCTACGATTCAACCAACTCCATCCCTTGTGCCAAGTCAACCCTTAACATCTAGTCTTGCAACTAGACTAGGAACCAACCTTGGTCTCACTTCATGTCCAGGAACAAACACAACTGTGGGTATTCACAAAACGACCATTCCATTGACCACCAACCTTCCCAAAATCACAAGTTGGACACCAAAATTTGGAAAACCACTTACATTCCATGATGCCACAACAACCTCAACCTTTCGAGTGCAACCATCTTCATCCATCATCACAAATACCCCAAGTATGCCTAATGATACACAAGGTAATGTGAACCAAGTGCCTCAAGTAGGACAACAAGGGCAAGGTAACACTCTCATGTAAAGTAAAACCTTGAAAAGTAGTTCAAGCAACCACATTGACACATCAAAACAAGTGGTTACCCAAGCTACTTAAGTCAATCCACCATCCACATCAAACCCATCTATCATCAACCCAAATCAAAACAACACCTTGGTTATGAATCCCATCAACCAAGGTAATACCTTGATCCCACCTCAAATACAACAAGGGAACACCCTACCCTTCGGTCAAGGGAATCCTTTCAATCAATGGACTCAAGGTCCTAGTGTTCCCTTAACATCCCAATATCTAATGGCACCATCATCATCTTTCCCCTTGGTCCCCCACGCCATGCAAAATAAAATGGGACCTCAAACTTACATTCCTCCACCTCAATCCACTATCTTACAAGGAATGTTGAACCAAGGGAACCCCCAACCTCTCATCAAAAACCTGCAACCCACACAAATTATAAACACCCAAAACCCATCATAGATGTCTCAATAATCAAACGATCCTACATTGCAAGCACATGCCTTAGCTTTACATCAAACACTTTAGGCTTATCCACAATCTTTCCAACAACAACAACAACAACAAGCATCCTTAGTAGCACAAAAACAACAAGAAGCAACCTTAGTAGAACAACAACAACATCAAGCAACCTTGGTAGCACAACAACAACATCAAGCAGCCTTAGCAACAAAACAACAACAAGAAGCAACCTTAGCAACACAACAACAACAAGAAGCTCAACAAGTCGCCTTAGCAACACAAAAACAACAACAGAAAGTCGCCTTAGTCGCACAACAACAAGCCCAACAACAAGCATTGCTTGCTCAACAATATGCCCAACAACGACTGCTCGCACAACAACAACAGGGTCTATACTATAACCCTCAAAAAAACATCGTCAACCCAAACACGTTAGGAACATATATGCCTACGCCATCATCACCTTATCCCACACTACCATACACACCATACAACACCTCATCATATCATAATCCCACATACACTTCATCCACCATCCTACAATACGCAACATATGTTCCTCCACCAAACCCACATGACGATGTAGCATTGCAACTTAAGGCATTATCACAAAAAATGTAGGATTTTTGAATGGGAAAGATCAAGAGGCCCCATACACAACAAAACCTATGTCCTTATCCATTCGATCGAAACATCACAATGGTACCTTTCCCTCCCGATTTTGAAATCCCTAAATTCGATAAATACAAAGGGAGAGGAAGTCTTGTGGACCATATCAAAGAATTCAATGTCATGTGCATGGAGGTGGCCTATAATGATTCCTACTTAATGTGCCTCTTCCCACAAAGTTTAATAGGACCTGCCATGGATTGGTTTTCACAGTTACCTCCAGGCATAATTTTTTTCCAAGAAATCGTTGAAAAATTCATAGATCACTTCTCCTTCAATCTTGATATGGATGTAAGCTTAGAAGAGTTGTATACCCTCAAACAAAACAAAGTAGAATCTTTTTCCAATTTCTTGCAATGATGGAGGCAAAGAGCTAGTAAAAGTAAGTGGCCACTTCTCGACGAACAACAAGTGGACATTATCATAGCAAATCTTGATCCCGTTTTATCCTTCCACTTGAAGATACAATGCATTACCTCTTATGATGAGCTTGTCCCTAGAGACCTTAACATTGAGATAGCCCTAATATCATAGGGAAACAGACAAGTATATAGAGACAACTTCCCATACACTAGTTTTAACGACAAGCTCTGTTATTGGGCCAATAAAAAAAATATTACTAGTGATGGTGTTATTGATGAAAAGGTGGTATTAACTGCTCCTAGACAAGAAAAAACCCAAGCCATGAACACACAACAACTATATGTGCAACCACCAAACAATCAACCAACGATCAATGCTACAAACACTCAACATGGACCACAAAGAACAAACAGTGCTCCCATGCGACAATTCACTTCCTTAGGGGAACCTATGGAGGATGTGTTGAAGAAGTTGATACAATCTAACCTTATCACACTCCCATATTTTTCAAACTGTCAAGAGCCACAAGTCAAACCTTGTAGTTATAGAGACGATCATTTTTGCAAATTTCACCGATACAAAGGTCATAACACAAAAATATTTTAGGCTCAAACATCTAATAGAAGATCTTATTGAACAAGGAGAAATTCATGTTGATCAAGAATCTGGGAATGAAAAGCTAAAAAATTACACAAACCCTATGCCATGTCATATGAAAGAAAAAGATTTAGGAAAGTCATCAACCTCAAAAAGTGTAAACAATACCCATGATACCAGGGTGGGACATATTTATTCATCACAACATGAGGAATGAGACACACATCAAGATACTATTTTAAAACAAAGTCCAAATCCATCAACAGTGTTTAGCAGTATTTTATACCATAATGACATCAAGTGGATATCAGATTGTGATATATCTCTTGCATTTGACTCAATGATTGGGCATGTTGAAGAAGTTCCAAATGAGCTAGAAAAATACTTTGTTGCACCCATACCTACTGACTGTTACGAAGAGTCTTTTACCGATGATCTATCATCCACTCGAGGATCATGTAAAGAGGAGGCTCTTGAGGATAACAAAAGTTACTCTGAATCAAGTCAGGATCAAGAACCCCTATCCCCATAGTTTCACCAAGAGCTAAGGGACATCTTCCAAACCATTTTAAACTCCAAAGATGTCCTTGATATCACCCCTGAGATGTTTCTTTCTGACAAACATATAGACGTTCTTTATCCAAAACAAGAATCTCCCACTCTTGATATTCCTACACAAGAGCAAGCAACGGTCGAGATTCTCGATTCTTACAGTGATTGTGCATCATCAACATCTTTTTAGTTAACATCAACATCTTTTGAAGTAGTATCAACAAATAACAATGTCATAGAACTAGAGTAAATAGTTCATATTCCTGAAGAACAGGAACCCATAGCAATATCATGTGTTCATGACAAGTCATATTCAATGGCTATGGACCAGAGGATACATTTTCAGGGAAAAGGATTAGGTATTGATAATACATTCACAATTCTGGGGGCAATCTTGTCTACAACAAACATCAACATATGGGGCACAAAGAATCCTTATGATGAAAATGTTGTCAACACTACAACTAGTCGTATCATGAGTTGGCATTCACCCATCATATCATACACAAATTGGGACCAACGTAAAAAGAAGAATTCCTATCAAAGCAAGGCAAAGATCATCAAAACAAATGAAGAAGTCAAGCAAAAAGGACAAAGCAAATGCAAATGGATACCAAAGAAAAATAAAGAAAATCATCCCTCCAAAACTCCATTAGTCAAACAAACTATGGGGAAAAATAAAAAAGGGAAATATATCCATCAAAAGAGTCCTCAAATACAAAAGTAGCAAGGAATAAAGTATATCCAGTGGTTGATCCTAATTCCATAAAAAACTTCGTTCCCACCCATAATCGCTCATCATCCCAAGTTTGGAGAGTTAAAGGTTCCAAACCATTGACCAATACATCTCATTCCTTCATACATGACACCATACACTCCATTCACAATATCTAATTCTCACATTGACCATTTTTTGGCAGCTACCCTTCATCATAAGGATTCTGAAGGCACTTTATTACGATGTGCGCACATAGACAAGGTTAATTCTGGTACTAGCAAGACAAATCAAAGTTCTTCAAAGTTGAATTCAAATGCTTGTATCTTAGCAAAGCAACTTCTTCAAGCAGGATATTGCTAGTACATTATGACAATGAACTCTACATCAGTTCCACCAGGTGGTTCAACATGAGGCTAAAATCATAAAAAATAAAAAAATCAAGAAAATGGTAAAAATAAAAATTGTCCTCAAGTGAAAACCACTACGATGGTGCTTTGGGCAAGTACTATGATGAAAACCTAGAAAACAAGTGTCATGAGTAGAATCGAGTGCCTATATGATCCTTCTCAAATAGAAGCATCTCATCCTTATCATGATAAAACCAATGTTCCCTCCATCCATCCAATCCGGATTTATCTAGATATTCCACTTTATCTTGATCTTAACAAAGATTTAGTGTATACTTCAACTCTAATTGTGGCAAAATTTTGATAGGCTCTTTACCATTTTATCTTGTGAAGTACCATAGCCTATATCTGGCATGCTAAAACTCTGTCAAAGTCTTCGCATATACATTACCTATCTTGGTTATCCATTACATTATGAAGCATTGCTAGACATTGGGGGTAGGTTATTGCACTCTTGTTTCCAAATAACTCTTGATCCATGTCTTATATCTCATACCGTGACATTGACATCATGTTCTAGGTATCGTTTACCTCAAAATTTCATCAAAAATCCCAAAAACATTTGTAAAATGTTCATTAGAAAATCTAAAAACATTTGCAAAATCCTATGTAGCTAAAATCCAAAAACGTTCAAAAATTGTAAAAGAAAAATCCAAAACATCCAAAACACATCAAAAACCCTAAAAAGGTTGAACATCAAAAATCCAAAAATAGTACATTGTCAAACTATGGGTCTCTGAGGTTGAATGTAGGCAAGGCCATCATTAATGTGCCCCCGAGACACCCTAGGTCAGTCCTTTAGGAGTCCGTCATAATAAACTGGCATTCCATCAACTATTCATATCTCATCTTCAATAAGTCAAGTCAGTCAAACTACGTGGTCTTTGCATGTATAACGTAGGCAAGGATCATCTTTGATTAGCCCTCAGGCCCCTAGGATAGGTCTTTTAGGTTAGGTTCTTGGTCAAAACTCAGAAAAGCTAAAAACATTAAAAAATAAAAAAAACCTTAAACATTTGTAAAATATCAAAAAACCCCTAAACATTCAAATAGCAAAAAATCCCAAAAAAATTTGAAAACTCATAAAATACCAAAACATTAAAAAAAAATTCAAAACCCTAAACATTCAAATATCTTAGAGAAAACCCTAAATAGCCTCAAATAACTGAAAACCAAAACATTCACATAGACTTTCAAAAAGACCAAAAACAACCTCAAAATATTTTTAAAAAAATACCAAAAACATTGAAATATTCCAAAAAATCCAAAACCACCCATCCCATTTCGCTTTCACTCGCAATAAACTTCCATTCATAATAAATCAATCACCATCTTCAACCTTTGGCAAAACAAATAGAAAGCAATTATCTCAAGTCGTAAAGTGAGAACCTAAGTGTCAAAATCTAAAGTCTAAATCGTAGGTAAACGAGTCAGTGGAGTTTGTATCAACAGCTTATCAAACACCTCATCCTAATCAAAACATCTGATCAACATTTCCTAGGATGAATCCTTCCTATGATGAGCATCAGTATCAGAAATCACCTTAGCTAAAGTTAAATTGGCAAGAGATATAGATAACACTGATTGTTTGTCTTTGATCTATTCTTATGATTTATCTTAATGAATCCTTCCTATGATGGGCATCAATATCATAAATCACCTTAGCTAAAGTTAAACTGGTAAGAGATATAGCTAACACTGACTGTTTGTCTTTGATCTATTCTTATGATTTATCTTAATGAACCATTCCGAGGACCTCTCGATGATGTCTATCTAAAATGATTTAGAGGGAAAGGAATGGGGCATCAATCATTATCTTTCACTTGCTGTGCTTGTGGATACTCTTGTAAAATAATCTTGGCGCATACTTACTTAGTTGTGTGTAGGAAAGTCGTTTGTAGTAGATTGTTGACTATTGTGTATGCTTTGGTTCGATATATTCTGAACTACTAAAGTACATTCCGACGAGGTTTCTGTATGTCAAGATGTGAACATGAGCTATCCTATCTGTTTGCAAAGTCAAAGTCCATTACACTAGATACAACTCCATCTTCGTTATCAATACCTTGATGCATCGTGTCTATGTGTTATATCAAAAATAAGGAATGATAGAAATCCCAATCCCAAGATATGAGAAAATCATCATCATCATGCATGTCTCGTCACCATAATATAATAAAGTCTTAGTGGATCAAAGACTTGTTGGACTTTTGAATCAATCTCAAAATCAATGGTTAATCAATATCCATTTCATTCGTCTACTTCCATCCATCTTATCTTCTTATTCTTCTATCTTTACTAACATTTCTATCCAAGCATCAACTCTATGTGATCTAAATCAAAATATACATGAGGCTACCCATAGTCGATGACTATCTATACATCATGAAATCTATCTACATCAATACCTGAGCTATCATGATAACAATCCCTCTTTTGTTGAGGCAAAGTGGGGCATCTATATCATCTTCATCTCAACAAACTACAAAGTTGTAGCTCTTTGATTCAATGTCTGATTTTCACCTATCGCGAGCCTGATTGAAACACTTTATTCCCCGATCGATCTCTCAAGGGGGCAACCAACCATCTTTCGATCATATCGATATCAAATCATTTAACGAATTTATTTCCTATCCTTGCTAGCAAATCTGGATCAATTTATCAAATCATTCATATCTTTCCCTATCAATCCTTGTGTTGTTCATATCTTGACAACACTATCCTTGCATTGTTGTGAATCCTCAACAATGTTATTAATCAATCAATTAGATCAATCAACTTTAGCTTGGCTATCAACATCTCAAAGAGATTATTGATATTTGTTTTTGCATCATCATCAACATCAAAATCGGCATCAGTCTTCAAACCAATGCAATGAGTACATTGCTTCAAAGAGGGGAAAAATGTATACACCTAAAAATGTCTCAATGGATCACATTGGCTAACTAACATCATTTCGTCCTCAAACCCATCCTCTTTTCGTTTGTTTAATTAAATAATCCAAATTATTTAATTAAATGCCTCATTTTCACCTATTAATCTAATTGACCTAATTGGGTTAATTCACCCCCTCTCACATTGACATTTCATCCAATTTAATTAAATAATGCAAATTATTTCATTTTAACCCTAAGTCCTCTTATTTAATTAAATAACCTAAACTATTTAATTAAATATCATATTTGCATATCCTTTTCATTAAATAAATCAATAATTTAATGAATATCCTCACATTCCTCATCTTGCACATTCAAATTTAGTTTTAATTAACTAAATTCTAATTTCCCTCTCATCCACTTGCATAGGGAATATTCCAAAGGAATATTCTCCTATTTTCCTCCAAAAAAAGGTAATGATTACTCCAAAAAAACTTTGAAACAACTTTTAAAAGTTGTTGCAAAGTGTGTTTGTTTGCATGATTGTGAGCCCTTGATCTTTTCTTGATCCATGTGATCTTTGATTCTCATCCATTGATGAGAATCCTTGATCCATGTTTCATCCTCCTTTCATTTGCGACCATTGATAGATCAAATCAATCTCATCCATTTCTTTTTCATTTGATCTCCATTAAATCAATTATGTAATGAATATCATATAATTCCCCTAATTTTCATAATTCAAACTTTTTTTTAATTATCAAATTGCTAATTCTTCCACCTGCAATGGGAATATTCCCATGGAATATTCCTTCCCCTTTTGCACAATTAAACTTTGTTTAATTTGCAAAATATCTATTTCCTCACCCATGGAATATTCCCTCCCCTTTTGCACAATTAAACTTTGTTTTAATTTGCAAAATATCTATTTCCTCACCCATGAGAATATTCCAAAGAATATTATTTCTCCTCACTCATTTGAAAAGGGAATATTCTTACAAAACTTCATGTGCAAGTTAACTCAAAACTTCATGTGTAAGTTAAAACTTCTTGTGTAAGTTAACTTGTGACCTCTTGTATAGGTTAAAAGTGTGTTTGTTTGAAGGAATGAGAACCCTTGATTAAATATCAACTTACATTTTCAACCATTGATGAGAATCCATGATCCATGCCTCCATCTTCTTTCCTATTTGACCATTGATTAGCTTTTTCAATCTTAGCGCTTCATTTTTCATTTGCTTTCCTATAAATAAAGCACTATTTGGAGACAAATGAATCCATATTTTAACAACAAAATTATGATGTTAAAATCATTTGCATTTGCACTCACATTTAACATCATTTTAGCTTTATTTTCTTGCATATTAGCTTAGCTTCCATTAATGGCTTCCATGATAACATAGATGCATACATTTAGCTTATTTGTTAATTAAGATTTTAATCTTTTGAAACTTGCATACATTTAGAGTAGATTTGCATACACCCATATCAACCATCTTAGCATATATCATGTTATTTTAGCATTTAAATCATGTTTTATCACATATCTCTCATCGGTTTCATTGATTCTCTTCAATAGAATCGATTGAAACAAGCTCATTATCAAAGGGATTGGGAAAGGTTCACCATTCCACATCAATGCGACATCACTTCCCCAATAGGATAAGTTTCAATGTCTTAGATTAGAGGTTTGTCAAGCTTTCATGATTTAGAATGTTAGTTTTAATGGCTTCTTTGTCTTTGTTTACAGTGAATGATCTTATTGGGATTGATGCTTAGTGGGTTAAATATGCCTCAAATTTGTATGGATCGAGGGTAGTTAACCTATACTATGAAATTAGTCACAATACCAATAAGGCTTAAATCGATCCATACAAAATTAAATCATGTCTACAAATTCTCATTAACCAACCTTGGGAGATCATGTCATCCAAGAACAAATTAATTAAAATCCATTACAATAACAACCCTTATATATACCACCTATGGAATATGCCCATATTTTGGTCGAAATTGATATTTCCAAGGATCTTCTTGGGGATATTTTCCTTATAGTGGAAGATAGGCCCTAAATTCAATTTCTTGATTTTTAGGGTCTTCCCTTTCATTATAGAAGATTATTTTCATTTGGATGTACCTTGCTTCTAATTGATCCTACTCTCATCATAGGTTGTCTAGTTCGACTACTTGGTGGTGGAATGGTTTTATTGAACATTTTATTGTTGGTGCTTTTTATGACTTTGAGAATTTTGGGTCTTCGATGGCTTCCTAAAAATATTGATCAAACTACTTAGGGTGTGGTTCTCTCTATGAATAATGTATCTTGATTCCTTCTTCATTTATTGATGGAACCACTTCTCTTGGATCTATTTTGGTTGCTTCTCCTTCTTCTAAGTCTAAAAATTTCAAGGAGTTTGTTGGTGAAACCTTTGTTCTATGCACGTATTTGGATTTTTTTCATATTATTTATTCTAAATTTGCACTCTTTTTCTCTACATGTGGTGGATCAAGTCATGGTAAGGATAGAGGATTCTCCTCTCCTCTTTCTCAATCTAAAGATTTTAAAAATGGTGTGTCTTGGACTATCATCCAAACAAGAAAGAGAGGTCTTCCTAAAAATGTATCTATTTATAATACATACATTTTAGTTGGTTTGATTGTTAGGAAAGAGCTTGGTCTTGTGTAGGTTGCTAATATTTTGCTTATTTTTGGGTTTGCTACTTTTTGTAGGGTAGTTATTGTGGGAAAACTTGGCTATAATTGTGGTGTTGTATAGATTTTGTGCTAGCTAACATCTATTGTAAAGGGTTTTGGGTCCCCTTCAAAACCTATTCTTCCCATATAATAAAAATAAACTTTATATATATATATATAATCACAAATATTTAGAGATTGATATACTAGGTTATAAGTTGTTCTTTTAACTCAAGAACAAATATTAGTTTTGGAACAAACATGACCATATAGATAATTAATTCATTCAATACATTCAAGCTCCACTACTTTAATTAAGATACTAAGTGTTAGAGAAAACTCTAATATTGGTCATCCTTAACTTATTAATGCTAGGCTTGTTGTATATAATTATATTTTATTACAAGAATATGAAGACCATCTATAATATTCTCCTAGATTGGGCTCTTCGATGGCATCAACATGAGTGCTCTAAATTGGCCTTAATGCCACCTAATAATGATTCTTGTAACATGAAAAATTTAATTAATCTTCAATACCTTTGTACTCAATCATAATAGCATTAGTATAGTATAATTTAACCTCAAAGAATCAACACCAAAAATATCAATCTTACTAACTTCAAGGAACATACTAACATGTTGATATTATTCATAAACTCGATAAACATAACCAATCCAATAATTTAAATCAGATAAGGTTTATATTTCATCAAATATGATCATCATGGCACTAATTTCCCATCTTCCAAGACCAACCTAAGTAAAAGGTTTGTTGTTCCACATGACCACCCTCACAATGGAATATACTATTTCATAAGGTTGATGATAAAGTATGCTAATAATTAGAAATTCTTAGGAAATTGATTATATCATAGCTTCAATCATTTGATCCTCTCATGAACATTCTTTCCAAGTCCTATTCAAGTTTTCACCATACTCATTCAATAAATTGTCCATAGTCAACTAATGAACATAATATCTATTAGAACTAAAAAATTAACAACTAAATATAGATTTGATTATATGGAGGGATATAACCACTCTAATAGGCCCAATCATAAGTAAATAGGGGAAATACCTCAATATGTTAACATTTCCCAATTCCAACTAGCATAACCATCATGTTGCACCCACTAAATAATATTGTATGGTCTCCAAAAATCTATCAAGATGACCATTGTTTACAACAAGCAAAAAAATAAAGCTTAAATCTCAATTAATGGGTGTCCATACAACACACAAAGGCATCATGGATAATAATCTCCTTAATTCTTCCCCTTCTACCTACAACCTAGGGTACTTAATCAGGGAGATCCTTGTCACTATCTCACATGCTTTAGTGTAATAAGTAGACAACACAATTACACACAAACTAACTAGTTTGATCAATATTACATTACACATAGACACCACAAATAAAATATGAAACATTCATAATAATTCAATCACATACTAACTGTGCACTTGTAAATACAAAGATACATTAACAAGCTAAGCTAAGTCAACCTATTTATTTATGTCTATGAGAAACACTTTGATTAAACATAAGGGTTGATCAAAATATTAATGAAAACATACAATTATCACCAATACCAAACCTTGTTGCATCAAGTGAAGGTGGTTGTGCTCCAAGATGGTTGATGATGATATATTATTGCTCCAACCAAAAATATAAAATTCCATTTCATGGATGCTTCTATATGATAATGGCTTGGTTTGATGACAATTTATAGATTTTTAGATGAGGGCTTGGATAGCTAGGATTAATTTGAGGAATCAAGGGATCTCATGATTGATAGGCTTGTGATAATGAGGATATGACATGTGTCTCCATGTGGTTGGTGCACATGAAGGGGTCCAAGATTCAAGGGAGATCACTAGTTGAGGATTCCCTTGGGAGGACTAGATGGATAGGATTGAAAGGATACCTTGAGGTGCCTTAGGGGTATGGGAAAATATTTGACCTATGTGATGTGTTCCAAGACCAATTCCTATGTAAATTTTAGAGAATATTCAAGGTTTGAATGGGTTTATCAAGGTTATGAATTTCCAAATGGGTGATTAGTGGGCTAATTGGTTTTAGCCAACTTAATGAAAAGTGGATAAAATGGAGAAATTTTTAAAAAGAGGGAAAAAATTAATTAAATCAGTAGGATGAGATAATTCACAACAACCAAAGACCACTTGGGTCAAGAAATAACCTAAACATACATCAAAAACCACCCCATTGGGAAATCCAAAACACTACAGACCCAAATGTTGCAAACCATTAACCATCCCTGTCCTCTAAAACCAACCTATTTAAAGTTTGGAAATGCTCCCAAGATAAATTATCCCACTCTTCCACTCTCCAATCCCCCATGTGCTCATAGGCCCATTTAGCCAAAAAATCAACAACATTGTTCCTCCAGCGAGATATGGACAAAGGAAATCAAATCCAAAGAAGTACTTAGGAAAATAATCTGTCAAACCACCACTGATAGCTGCTAGTTAACCCCTTATAATCTCTTCTCATTTAGCATATTAACTAGAATCTAAGAATTTGATTCGCATATAATCTTATGCCACCCAAGAACATAAGATTTTTCAAGATCAATTAGGATAGCAAGACCTTCCATGAGGTTGTTAGAGTGTTGTACCTTATAAATGGAGAAGCGAAAAAGAACACTGTAGTGATGTACCTTCCAACTCCTCCAATTCTAGCATGCTCAGGATTACCCCTAGAAGAGTCATCTGTGTTGATCTTTAAAACACAAGAAGAGGGAAAAGTCCATCTCCCAACTCTCTGGGTTTTCTTTTTGAAAAGATGACCTCCCCTCCTCAAAAAGTGACCCATACCACTACTAGATAAAGCCAACCCTTTCATCACCTCAGCCTCACCATTTTCCAAGGGGGCATAAAGCTCTCATTTAACACTCACTGTCTCTTGAATCAATGCCTATAATTCTTTACCATAGCTATTGAGCCACTTGATTCTACCCCTAAAATATTCTTTGATTCCTTTCTAGCCAAATCTACCAAAGGATGAACAAGGATCCAATGCTCCATGCCACTTGAATAAAGAAAGCCTTAGTTGGAGGCCTCTCCAAACTTCTTTAGAACTCAATAAAAGAGAAAGCATGAACATAATCTTGCTTCTAGACTCCCCACCACAAGTGCTAGGTGTCTCTATAAAGGGAACAATAAAAAAAAAAATGGGAGGAGGATTCCTTGCTATTTTTGCATAGGACACACATAGTCAGACCTTGAAATCCTCGCTTCAGAAGGTTATCCTAGGTGAGGTACCTATTCCAAGTAAGAAACCACAAGAAAAAGTTGCATTTGGGCCAAGAAAACTTATTCCACACATTTTCACTGTGAAATCTCAATCCCTCCATAAAATAGAGAATTAAATAGATATGATATATTCATTTAATTTTTGGATTTATTTATATTTAAGGTTGTGCTATAGAAGAGAGATGATAAATGATTAATGCTAGGAATAGGGTCAAGTGAATAGTGATTTTATTAATTTAATAATAGAATATTACTTCATTAATAATGGGATGAAAATTGGATAATTAATCAATTAAATACATATCTATTCAATCAATTACTAAGGAAATGATTAGATGATGCCTTGATTGTAGCTAAAATGGTGATGTGTCAATTTTAGGTGTCTATATTTTTCCTCTCTTTGACATGGTGCTATGAAGCATCATCATTTGAAAGAAGAATAAAATATAGTGCTTGGTTGGATGAGATGATTATAAGAAAATAGTTAGAGTAGGGAAGATGCCCTAGTCATTAGAAGGAGAAGTGACTTGGAGGAAAGATGATGGCCCCTCAAGAGGATAGGAAATTTTGGAGAAAATGGATGTGCTCTTGAAATGGATGAAAATATGCAAGATAGATGAGGAGAGAGGATGCAATATTATGGGATAAAAGATGGTGAGGGATATGTGATAAAAGGATGAAGAGATAATGGATTATGAATAAAGGCGTTGGATAAGAAATGGAGGTGGTGGGGATGCAAGGGATTGTGTTGGATAGTATTTGAATGATTGGTTATTCTAGGTTGTATTGAACACTCTTTATTTGATACAAAACAAAACATTATACAAGGTATACAAGATTAGGGTGATGATGCATCTCACATGTAGGAAAATTTATAAGAAACCCTAAGTTGTATAGACCATGATATTGACGACCATGATACTATTGTGGTAGGTATACTACAAGGATCAATATGGATGGAAGAAAAAATAATAATTTACACAAACAATAAAATAAGCACACACAAAATGATGTAAAGACAAACATTATTTTATCTTGATCAATCTAAAAATTTAAATATTGATTGATGATGGATAATTTTGATGATGTGGGGATGATATATCCCAAGAATAACATCAGGATTGGGAACAATATATCTCAATGCTGATGAAACTATCCACCCCCCATTATAGAAAGGGCTATAGAAGGGGGGGTTGGGGGCGGCACCCCTTCTATAGATAGGGCGATAGGATGAGGAGCTCAAGGAGTGAGTGTAGCGAACCGCTCTCCTTGTCAGTCAAGGTCCTTTAGATCCTTGTCCTCCCAAGCCCCAAGATTAGGAGAGGGGGGAGAGGGTCGGACGAGCGGTTTGCTATTGATCACTCCCTTGATTTTTGCAAGCAAAAATGTGAATGTCTCACGTTGTCGGTTGAGTTACCGGTCGAGGGCCTTATGTTGATTGAGTACATATCAGTCATCGGGATGGTCACTAGGAACCAATTTGGTGATCTGAACAATCAAAATTTTGTGCTTTTTTTGCATCCTCTCTATCTCTTGATCTAGCTTGTGGAGGTAGATGTTACCCAGTAGGGTTGAGAGTAGGATAGAGGAAGGGTGGAAACCTATCCCTCTCTCCCTATCAGTCAAGGGTCCTCGATCTCCTCTCCCTACCAGTCGAGAGACACCCCCACTATAGAAAGGGTGGATAGGGTCCCTCCCCCTCATACTCCTCGTCCACAATATAGGGGTAGGGGGCCTCCGCTTTTTCCTCTAAAGATAGGGGTAGGGGTAGGGATGGGGGTGGGGAGAGGCTATATCTATTAGCTATATATGGTGGAGATAAAATAGACAATTCGATAGGGAACTGCACCCAAGAATCAAGAAAATTTGAGGATTTCAATTCTTCCATCACTTCTCAGTAGTTCCCTTCGATCCTAAGCCATAGATCCTTAATCAGGAAAGGGGATCTGATCGCAGGGAATGAGAATTCACCGTGGATGACTAGCTATCTCAACTCAAACATCGTGGATGGAGTAGCTGATCTCGTCCATATCTCTGGGTGGATCAACTACCTCCATATCCTCCCACCCACCCCTAGGTGAACCGGGAGCCTTCCAACCAGTATCAAGTTCTACTTGCCTGGGTGACCTAGGCCTACCTTCCAACCTTTGGTAATGGTTGGAAGAATGGGTTGGAGCCCCTTTAGGGAGGGTCCCTCTCTCATGGGGTGGATGGGAACATTCCAATGGTTGGTTAGGGTGGAAGGTGGGAAGGCCTGGGTCACCCCTTCACCTTAGGCCCCTCTTGGGAGGGAACCAAGCTCAGGTAGGCAACCCAACCAAATGGTCATGCCAATAGTGCCAGGGGTTCCCCTGTCCTACACCATTTATCCATCTTGTTAAGAGTTATGAATTGGGGAGACACAACTGACCCTCATCTAATGACCGACCCTATAGTTCCCCCCATCCCACAATAGTTCCAGGTGGGAGGAAGATAAAGGCGATCACAGGGTGAGTTTAGCACTCATCTGAATGAAGTGACGATGAATGTTTCCCTCACCCAAACTATAAAAGTTCAAATGAGTTTAGTGATTTTCACAGGTGGGAGGGATATTAAGCATCGGGGAAGGCTCGTGTGTATGAATTCGTTCCTAAGGCCCAACATAACTATCAAACTATCATAATTCTATTAGCGGAGATGCATAGAATCGAGCCTTTAGAGTAGTAGGGCTAGTAGAACTATAGTTAGTTTCCCACCCACTTTATTAATTATCCTACCGACCCCCCACCCTTACCCCCTACCCCTACCCCTACCCCTACCCCTACCAATAGAGCCCATAGACTTGGTTATGGGAAAAATCCACTGACCAAAGGCGAGTATAGTCAATGGGTTACTTGGGCATATTACGTATAGAATATGGCCCCAACCCCTACTATCACCCTCTGACACCATAGAATAGTCTCCTATCTCTTTTCCAAGAACATTTTCAACCATAAACTCTTATGTCTATGATTTTTTATCCACCACGATCTCAGAAAATGATATGCCCCCCACCTGCCCTTCGGGACTGACCATGAGACGAATAGGTTGGTCTTGAAGGGTAGGTCGGTGGGGTTACGAGTAGGGTTATAAATAGTAGGGGGAAACATATTGATTATGGCACGAAGTGATTCATCATGCCCATTCATATGTAATCATGAGAGTGAATCCGATTTATGGATCATCAAATTCCCACAAATGGGATGCAAGGAATATAGGTCAGTGGGGTTGGGACTGACCATATACGCCTTACCCACCGATCGAGGCTCCACCATCGCCCAAGCTTCACTACTGACCAAAGGATCTTCCACCGACCATATGTGCCTTAGAGCGCTATATCTCCCTCCCCCCTGGTGGGGTTGGTTTCGTCCTATATACCCTAGGGCGGTGGCAAAGCTAGGGAAGTGGGCTTCGCCACGATCATTCAACACGATGATATGGATGTGATACCAAGGAAAACCCATGAAAATACCCCTTTATTAGAAAAACTAGACACTATGTAACTTTCTCACATTAGAAAAGATTATGCTATAGAGTTAGACCTTTGTCTCAAAGATGAACATCTATTAATAGAACAATTTCAAAAAATAGAATTGAGAAGTAGATATAGATATGCCTTAGGTCTCAAAGGGAAAAAAAGCGAAGCCCTGGGGGTTGTCAACCCTATTGCCACCCACCCACCCTGACCAATATGGTCGGCTACCGAAGGTAGGCCTTAGGTGAGGTTGGTTCTAGGGGGTGGGAGGCTATAGAGTTGGGCGAATAGGTCGGTCCTGAAGGGCATGGTCAAGAGTGAAGCTTGGTCAGTGGCGGAGCCTCTGCAGGGTGGTGTCAGAGCCTCAGTCAGTGGGGTAAGGAGAATAGGGCGGTGAGTAAAGCTCGGTCAGTACTAAACAAAGGAGTCAAACCGAAATATAGGGATTAGTGGAGGGAAACTCACAAGAAATGAATGTATAGGGTGGGTTGCCTACCTGAGCTCGGGCCCGTTCCAAACCAGGGGTGGAGGACAACTCACAAATTCAATGAACGCCTACCCACCTTCTTCGGGAAGGACTCCTCTTGGGAGGATCCCTTCCCAACGGTAGTTGGGGGGTGGAAAACACAAAAGGGTAAACTTGGAAAGATCGTTGGTGGGAAGGAAGGTTCGTTGGATGGATGGATGGTTAGAAGGTGGGAAGGCAAGACCAACCATTCTTTTTTTCCAGAAGGAAGGCCTAGAGTTCACATTCGGGTCGGGATCTAGGTTCTTGATCCTCCATTTTTGTAATTTGGGGGGATGAAGGTACAACAATTTGTTTCCTTGATCTGAGGTGAACATAACTCACCTCTACCTCATAAGTGGGGTATTGCATAGCTTCATTAGTCTAAGCTTGCTGAACATGCTTAATGTTAGGGCTAGGTGCAGGTTGGGAAGGTATGGCTCGGGACCAGAGGGAACTGCTGAGAAGTGATGGAAGAATTGAAAGCCTCAAATTGTATTGATTCTTGGGTGTAGTTCCCTATCAAATTGTCTTGATTCTTGGTGCCCATCCGATCAAGGCTTTTTTGAGGTTGAGGAAAATACCAATGGATGTGATTGGATGATTTGATTAAATTTTTTAGTGATGAGTGCATGTATTAAGGTTTTATTGTGATGTTTGGATTGCCAAAAGCAATGGATTGATGGGAGGGATTGAATTTGATGAAATGTAAGTAGCCTATAGCTTGATACCAATGACAAGGGGAAAGCAAAGTACATGGACAAGGGATTATGGGATGCGAGGATGGATTATTGAAAATGGGTGGAAACATATGGAGGATTCATGATAGATGGATGGGTTTAGATTTGATCTCCAAGGACTATATTGTGTAGGAATAAAATGCCTCACTTTAGATATGTCATGTATGATGAGGTACTAGGATGCTCCTAGAGATGCATGATAGGGTGATGGTGTAGGATAGGGAGGATGTGTGATGGGTGGATGTAGGAAACATGAGTATAGAGAGTATCTATATTATGGATGAATAATGATGAGTCTAGTTATTAGTTAGTTTTTTTTTATGTTTTTATGCATGCTCATAGACATTCTCAGACACTTATCTTACACATATTCCTACATTATGCTATCTTTTATGCTCATCATGCAAAATTGAACCCGATTTAAAGTATATGGAAATATGGTTATGATGTGATGGTTATTGAATAATTAATATGTGAATATGTATGAATTGTAATGGATATCCATGCTTAGATATGGTTTTTAGTATTGTGTACATGTTTTATGAACTAACTCTTTGTAGCCAAGGAGCTAGAGGAGGTATACTATATCCCGCAACAACTACGAGGTGCAACCCACAACCATAGGAGTTTTAAGACAACATAGTAGGGGAGGTTCCAGAATAAGCTAAGTGAAACAATTACAACATGGAGGAACTTAATGAAGATGATTATGCATCATTATGACATTCAACAAAGATGCTGAAGGAGAATAACCCTGTTACAGTTAGGAGTCTAACATGACTGATTCAAACAATCCATGTTCGAGTTTTGTTACAACAGAGTCACAGTTCTATTTGGACTCTTCTTCCCTTTTTAGTTATAGTTTAGATTGCTTAGTCTTTATCACACTATGATATATAGGGAGTGGTGATTTATGATTTTAGTTTAGAGTCCTTGTTTTAATAAACTCCCTTGTGCTTATATGTATGGCTTAATGGTTAAGGCATAGGAGTTAGTTAATTGTTCAATAATAGATATAGCTATCAAATATTTTCAGTTAGTTGTTGTTCTTACATAGACTATTTTTATTTCTCAATCATGGTTTCATGAATAAGATATTCCAACAGATTATTATGTGATATTCTAAAGGTGTGCAATGGATGGTTTTGAGTTATTGTGTGTGTGTGAAATGTGTAAATTTAGTATCAACACAAACCTTAATGAAATGATTTACATTAAAGATTCAAAGCAAAAAAGTCATTCTAATTTGCAACAAACTAAATCTTTCAAGAACGTCTCATTGTCCTCTATTCTTAATGATACTTTTAACCTTTTTGGCCCTCATATTTCTATGTGCACAAAGGCTATTAGAATGACACTTAGGAAACGAGATTAGTATTCAACATGCAAGCCAACTATATGCCTACATGAAACTAGGTGTAAACAATGATGATGAATGCTATGATGAGTGAAGGATGATGTTGATGATAAATAAACAAGTGGAGGTGGATGCTATGGTATTGAACTAGAATGATCTATAGATGATACTCCATATGCTCAAATGCAAACTAAAAGTGACTAAGATGATACTCCATATGCTCAAATGCAAACTTAAAATGAACTAATCTAAAATGAAACTATGATGCAATGGAGGACATAAAATGCAACTATGATGCAAGATTTAAAGCTAAGATGTAAATGCAAAGAAAAACATGATGTAAAAAAATTAGCTATAAGACTCCAAAATGCTCCAAGCTCCAACGATAAAACTTGCATGATAACTTTACTTCAAATTTGGATGAAAAATACAATGCCCAAGGGTTGTATTTATAGCCTTTTCCAAGCATATAGTGAGGTGGAAATAATCAACAGTCCAGATTCAAATAAGAAGAATGGATGGTGAAGATGAAGAGAATCAAGATGTTGTCCCCTTGACCAAAGACAACATTCCATTTGGATGGGAGAATCTCTTGACCAATGGGCAACATGCCATTTAGATGGAAGATTCAAGTGTGGGAAGAGAAGACCATGTGCTTCCAAAATTGGTGGAAGTGTGGGAGGAAATGAGCCATGTGCTTTTTGAAATGAGTTGAAGATAATTCTAATTAAAAATTAGAGTCATTTATTTTCATGTGACCTTGGTGAGGTGGCACACAAAGTTGTAGAAATGTGCTCTAATTCCTAATTGGATTTAGTGAAGATTAATTAAATAAAACAAGTTTAGGGAACCTTGTTTATTTAATTAATTTAGAAGAATATATTTTTTATTTTGAGAATTAAAGAAGGGTGAAAAATATAAATAAATTGAGAATTTATTTATACGTGGTTGGAATATTAATCAAATAGCTAGTATTTAATTAATTAAAGGTGATGACTGTTTTTAGATGTATACATTTTTCCCCTCTTTGAAGTAATGTGTTTACATGTTGCTTCAAAGAAAAATTTGATATTGATGCTCAGAAATTTTTTCGATGCCCTAGACGTTGATTTTTAGGTACTGATAGATATATGCCCCCTCGAGAGATAATTCAGTAAAATGTAGAATTTTTGATGTTTTTTCGAGGATTTGATGATTGTGTGATGATGTTGTAGTGATGTGATGATGATCCAATGTTGAACCATTGATGCTTTGATGTCAAATACAATTTATCTCTCGAAATTTGATTCTACACTCTCTCCTTGAACAATTTTGATTAGTTAAATCCCATTTTTGATAATAAATCCCACCATATTCCCTCCATTGTCCTTTAAAAAGGTAAACAGTGGGAAAAGTGAATTCATTTGCACATTGTGAATTTGGAGAATTTGGAGAGTGGAGAGCTAGAGGAAGATGGAGATCCCTTCTCATAAGCATCATTTCGAGCGCCTTCGCCACCACGGTCACCCTGGTGCAGTTGGACCTACGGTATGCATTACGAGAAACCTCCTTTAGTAATTTTCCCGCCCTTTTATTGATGTTTTGAACTTGGTAGATATGTGTTGCAGGCCCTTTAAAGTCATTTTTTCACTTTTGGGGGGTATTTTTGTTGTTTTCAAGTCATTTTTTGGAGTTTCTTGGAGTTTTGGTGCTTCTTGCTTTTGTTCTGGCACCTTTTTCTTGTGTTTTGGTGCCTTTTGCTTTTGTTATGGCACCTTTTGCTCATGTTTTGGTGCCTTTGGGGTCCCAAATGGTGCCTTTTGCAAGCTTAACTTCATGATTTTGTGCTTTTGACCCTCAAATGGCGACTTTGGGGTCCCAAATGGCACCTTCTGCTCATTCTGTGGCACCTTTGGGGTCCCAAATGGTGCCTTTTGCAAGCTTGGGGGTTTTTCCCTTGAATGATTCCTGATGATTTTATCTATTATTTGCTTGTCTAATGATGTTTGATTGATTACAGTCCTCCTGTTTATGTCAAATGTTGCATTGTTGATGTTGGTTGAGGCTTGTATAATGTTCATGAATCATGTTAGTCATTGCATTGTTCTATTTAGTGATGGTTTTGATTGATCTTAGTCTGATTGTGTGATGTTTGTTGCTTGATTGATGATATAGTTGATGATTTGATCTCATGATAGGTGAGAGTTAAATGATAGGATAACTTGATGATGTTTCAACCTCATGATAGGTGAGGATTGAAGATAGGACTAATGATGCATCAACCTCATGATAGGTGAGGGTTGATGGTAGGATTCAGTGATGTATCAACCTCATGATAGGTGAGGATCGATGGTAGGATTCACTGATGTATCGACCTCATGATAGGTGAGGATCGATGGTATGATTCACTGATGTATCGACCTCATGATAGGTGAGGATTGATGATAGGATTCATAATGTATCAACCTCATGATAGGTGAGGATTGATGATAGGATTGATAATGTGTCAACCTCATGATAGGTGAGGCTAGATGATAGGATTCATGATGTATTGACCTCATGATAGGTGAGGATCGATGATAGGATTGATGATGTACCAACCTCATGATAGGTGAGGATCAATGGTAGGACTCACTGATGTATCGACCTCATGATAGGTGAGGATCAATGATAGGATTCATGATGTATCAACCTTGTGATAGGTGAGGATCGATGATAGGACTGATAATTTTCTTGATTGATTGATTTGATGGTCTCAATTGAACCTGACTTGATTGACTGATGACCTTGATTGAACATGATTTGATTGACTGATGAACATGATTGGACATGATTTGATTGAGTGATGATCTTGATTGAACATTGTGTTAGGACTAAATGTGATAGATTGATTGATGTAATGCTGATTTGTTTTCCATAATATGATTAGGAGGACTTTGATGTGCTCCAGTCTCGGTAACATTTCCCGAAGACGTGGGAGATGGTTTCAGTTGACCCAGGCAGATTTGGATATTATCGCTCATTGTGGGTTGACATCCTTGATAGATATACCCCAATATAGGATTAATAGGGGTTTGTTGATTTCTCTAGCAGAGAGGTGGCATAGTGACCACAATACCTTTCATTTGGCGACTGGGGAGATGAAAGTTACTCCCGAGGATGTTTATCAGATCTCGTAGATTCCAGTGATGGGTGAGGTAGTTGTGTATGACAGAGTAGAGTAGGGTGGGACTGATGCATTGCGTAGGATTTACTGAGATGATCATGTTCCAGGCCCATGGGTCCCCTGGTAGGAGATGGTTGGGCGATATGATCCTCTACCATGTGTTCTTTCTAGGTTTTTTAGTGGATTCCTTTGTCTTGACCATAGGTCAAAGGGATTTTCAATGGGTTGGGGCTGAGTATTAGAGTGTATGACATTGCAAGGGACCAGATGTGCATGGGGTTCATGTATGTTAGCCCATCTGTATCATGATTTGTACCATGTTGTGTATTATGGGTCAACGAGCCTCTCTTCTAGAATTACACTATTGCAGACATGGGCATGGGAGCATATAGCGATCACTCGACCATTGGGAGATAGACAATGGCCAATAGGTAGACCCTATGTGTTCAACTATAGTGGTATGTGTCCAACATAAGCTAGGAAAATTAGCCTATTGGAGACGTGCCCTAGATGATCTGGAGACTGTGACATGGCACTCGTACTTGATTGTGATGTGGCTAGAGGGATCAGTGGAGATGCCATACATGCTTTTATCATGATACTTGATTGGACAAAACATTCTATGCTTGAGAGATATTTGTATTTGCTGGTTTGTCGACAATTTGGATGAGTTCAGCGATGCCCCAAGGGGTTGCCCATTATACATGATGACGACATGATGCGATAGAGTGGGGCCCTTGCTTATCTTATGATGCTACTTGTACCGATTATTATACATTGGTGCCATGTGTATGGGATTATGTTCCATAGGTGGGAGATGCAGGGATGACAGAGGATTATTCTGAGTATTTCTACACACATCCTTTTCTGAGGTTATCTAGTCCTGATGAGCCAGTTCCACCAGTTGATGATGATGAGAGGGCACTGAGACAGAGGGGGGATGGATAGGAGGAGGGGAGTGATATTGGGGATGGAGGGGATGACGAGGGTGCTGAGGGTGGTGGTGGGGGTGGTGACGATGATGATGGTGGTGGTTTAAGTGTAGGGCCATCGGGTGCAGTTGGTAGTCCCTTTCTAGATTTTGCAGTTCCTAGACACAGGAGGAGTATTACCGTACCTTAGTCAGTGACTCCTAGGATTCAGATTGGAGTCCCTTCTCATCAACAGTAGGCACAGATAGAGGTATTACAAGCACAAGTTCAGACCTTTCAAGGTGAGTTAGCCTAGGCTCGGGTACAGATTCAGACACTGGCGACTGAGAGAGATGTAGATAGGCAGTAGGTAAAATAGGTACAGGCACAAGTTGAGACTCTTTAGGGTCAGTTAGTGCAGGCTCAGACACAGATTTAGACACTGACAGTTGAGAGAGATGCAGATAGATAGTAGGTACAATAGGTACAAGCATAGGTTGTCATACTTATTGCAGAGAGGGATTCCTTTAGACATCAGGCAAAGCAGGTCGAGGCCATTATCAAGAGATTACAACAGGCTGCAGTGGCTACGGGTACAACAAAGTTCCTTTTAGAGATTTGACACATTGCTCAGGAGCTGCAGTTTTATAGGGGTAAATATCATGAGTTGGTTCCTTCCGAGCGGTGAGAGAGCTTTGTACTATCTCGATCTAGCAGATCCCGGTCTTAGATTGTTAGCATGGGTGTTACTTAGGCATTGCCTAGAGATATGAGCGATCTTGGTGCAGGTCCATCAGGTGGAGGAGGTACTGGTTCTGTGATGCCAACATCGTCTGGGGGGAGCTCGACATAGCATCTTTTGATTTACTTTGGATATGATGTATACACTGTTGTGACATTGATGATGTACTTCTTGTGTTCAGACTTTATGATATAGTGCCATTTTTGATATTCATGTATCTCATCATACTTTTGGATATCCTTGTACACTTTGACATTATGAATTTTTAGGTTATATGATATGCAGCGATGATTATGATCTATGTGTTGATATGATGATAGATGTCTACGATGCATTTAATTTCCATGTTTTGATGCTGATTCTAATGTTACGATATGCTATGGATGCAAATGATGATCTTTTTTTTTTATGCTATGGATGCAAATGATGAATTTGTATATGAAATGATCGCATGATGATGCAAATTTCTATTGATGTTTAGGTGATGTTTATATGTGATGCGTGCAATGATGATTTTTTATGCTTTATGGATGATGGATTTGATTATGCAAATGATGTATGATGTTCCATGTGATGATTATGTTGAGTATGTATGGATGCAATGCAAATGATGTGTGATGTTTTGTAATGATGAATGATGATTATGTGATGCAAATGATTATGCAGATGATTGTGTTCTAGGTTCTTAAGCTTAAATGAGTGAATCTATCCACCTTCCAAGAGTTGTGGGAAGGTTGTTGTCAATTGATTCTTTGTTACCTTAAGCTTCACAAAACTGACATATTTCTCAATTCTTTTGGAAATATGAAGACTCACTCATTTAAGTTTAGTGAACCACTTCCCAAATGCCACTAAATGAAATGATTTTGATTATGTAAATGAGATACGATGGATGTCATTTTGTGTTTTCCGATGCAAATATTATGATGTGATGCATGAATGGATGAATGATGTTGTAATGTTTTCCAATGCAAGTGATGATGCAAGTGATATGCAATTAAATGAGAATGTTTTCTAATTCATGATAATGCAAGTGATGTGTAACTATATGAAAATGATGTGTTTTTGGCAATGTCAAATGTACTCAATTCTTTAATGCAAGAGATAACATCATTGTTGCAACTTTGGAAATGCCATAAATACAGATGCAAACTAACATGGATGCAATCTACTCTAAACATGTAGATCTCGTATGCAAAAGTTGTCATTCTTAACAGCCGATTTGTCTTGCTTTTTATCATCATTGGGCCTTTGAAATGATGAAAGTGAGTACATGCATCAATGGTATATCTAGACCATGATGACCTGAGTACTACTTCCATGATGTTTGATAGTGCAAGTTAACACAAGCATCTAAGTATAATTAAACTGAGATGACCTGAGCATTGCTTGCGTAAATAGGCAAGAGTTAATCCTTTTCCTATAAGTATAATTAAACCAAGATGACCTGAGCATTGCTTGCGTAAATAGGAAAGAGTTAATCCTTTTCCTATGCAAATTCAGAATGTCATCAATGATACTTTGTAGCGCAAGTCTCAAACAATTTGCATAGTACTAATGATCAACTCACAGACAACACAAAGAAAAATCATACTCCTTCCTGGATCCTCTAGTTTGGTACATCATCGAGGGGCTCTAGAGATATGATAACAAAAAATCAAAGTACAACAATTGAACATTTGTGTTTAATGTGATAAACCCATGATTCAAAAGAGCATCATCCTTTCGATTTGATTTTATGTCTGATTTTCTAATGTTTTTGGGATTTTTTGATTTTTCAATTTAAAGGTGTTTTATGAGATTTTTACCAAGAACCTAACCTAAAGACCTATCCTAGGGGCCTCGGGGGTTGATCAAAGATTAGCCTTGCCTACGTTGTACACGCAAAGACCACGTAGTTCGACAGACTCAACGATTTATAGGACCAAGATATGAACATACGAGAGATGACAACTAATTACAATGGACAACTAAAGGACTTGACCTAGGGTGTCTCAGGAGCTAATCAAAGATTAGCCTTGGCTATGTTCAAGCTTAGAGATGACGTAGAAAAGATGACTCTATTTTTGAATTTTTCACTGAATTTTGACTATTTTTGGATTTTGATGGATGGATTGAATTTCTGATGGTGATTATTTCAAGTGTTTATTTTCCCCGTTGGTTTAAGCTCAAAGTATTTTCCCCTAGTGAGTTCAGACCGTGTCCAGGGTACATGGATAGCATGGATCAAAGGATAGGAAAATGGATGGTGAAAGCGACTAGTTGAGATGCTCAAATAGATGGAAAAGCTAACCGATCACAAATATAGGCCATTACTTGTTTTTATTGCATTGATTTTCAGATTTTTTTGATTTTTTGAACTTTTTATTTTTTTGTTGTTACCAAACGCCTGTTTGCCAGGTTTTCATCAAGGAAACCATTTTTTCAGGATATTTTTTGATGTTTTTGATATTTTTTAGGAACCTTTTCCCCAATGCACTTGGGTGATTCAAGTGTAGAACTTCTTGAGATGCAGGCTGTTGAGGGGTTCATCAAACAATTCCCCTTATGGTGTAGACAACTGATATGCCCCTGATCCAAAGGTTGACACAATAAAAAAGGGACCGAGCCAATTTGGTTCAAATTTCCCCTTCTTTTCTTGATCTTGTTGATTACGGGGATTCTCTTTCAAGACTAAATTGCCAACCTGAAATGTTCTAGGCTTAACTCTGTGGTTGTAGCTTCTAGATATCCTCTATTGATATGCTTTCAGGTGATCCACTGCATGCTGACAATGCTCATCCAAGAGTTCCAATTCCTGTAACCTAGACACCCTGTAATCCTCATCTAAAATGATCCCTTTTAGTGACACCCGAAGTGAAGGTATTTCCACCTTAATAGGTAGAATGGATTCTAATCCATAGACTAGAGCATAGGGTGTAGCTCCTATCAGGGTTTGGATACTGTTCTATAAGCCCACAAGGCAGGGTTCAATTGAATGTGCCAGTCTTTTCCAGCATCGTTGACAGTATTCTTCAGGATCTTCAAGATAGTCTTGTTTGAGGCCTCAACTTGGCCATTTCCTTGAGGATAATATGGTGTAGAAAACCGATGTTGGATGTGAAATTTCTCACAAAGTTCTTCAATGTCCTGATTTTTGAAAGGTCATCCGTTGTTAGTGATGATGGACTGGGGGATGCCATATCTACAGGGACAAGTTCGATCCATTTCATGAAATACTCAGTAGTTGTAATGATGAACTTGTGTCCATTGGATGAAGATGGATGAATCTTGCCTACGAGGTCCAATCCACACTAAAAAAAGGGCCATGTTGATGCAAAAGGGTGAAGTTCCTGCACTGGTGCATGGATGAGAATGCCATGAATCTAGCAATTTTGGAATTTATTGACAAACTGAAAAGAATCCTTCTCCATAGTCGTCCAGTAATATCCTAAACGAAGGAGTTTCTTAGCTAGGGTTAAACCACTCGAATGAGTGCCACAAACACCTTCATGTACTTCTTGTAAAGTCATTTCAGACTCATCACGTTCCAGATATCGGAGGAGAGTTCCATCAAGCCCTCGTCGATAAAGGACATCAACGATAAGGGTGTGTCGGTTGGTTTGGCGAATGAAGTTTCATTTTTTATTACAAGATAGGTCAGGAGGGAGGGTGTTATCTTTTAGGTACGTGTAGATGTTCCCATAGAGGGAAGTGTCAGCCTCAGCTAGATGGTAGATAACTTGGGACTTAGGGTTGTCATAAGATGGGTTGAATAGTTGTTCCACCATGAACTCATAATGGGCTTGTTTCTTCAGAATCTACAAGAGAGAAGCAATGGTTGCCATTGCATCAACAGATTTGTTATCACTTCAAGGAATTTGATCAAATATTATTTCCACAAAGTACTTTTTGAAGTCATCAACCAATATTTTGTAGGGCATCAACTTGTCATCCTTTGTTTGATAGTCATCGTTTACCTGGTTAATGACTCATTGTGAATCCCCGTAGACATTTAGCTCTATGATCTTCCACTCAATTGCTACTTTGATTCCAATGATCAAGGCTTCATATTCAACTATGTTGTTGGTGCAAGGGAACATCAGTTTGTAAGACTTAGGAATGGTGTGTCCTCGTGGCGAGATAAATAAGATTCTGACTCCTAATCCATGTTGTGTATAAGAACCATCAAAGTACAAGAACCATTTTTGTGTGGACACTGTTAGGACATTATCATTTGGAAACTCAATGTTCATGGGATAATTGTCCTGCAATGGTGCTTTAGCTAACTGATTTGAAATTGCTTGTCCTTTGATTGTCTTCCTATCAACATATTGGATGTCAAATTCACTTAGCATCATGACTCACTTGGCTAGTCTTCCAGTTAGATTAGCTTTGCTTAGAAGGTATTTTAGTGGATCTATCTTGGATATTAACTTGATGGTATGGGTGAGCATGTAGTGTTGCAATTGTTGGGTGGTGAACACTACTTCCAAACAAGCCTTTTCAATGAAGGTATAATTGATCTCATAGCCATTTAAAGTTCTGTTGATGTAATATATTTCCCTTTCTTTCCCCGTTGAATCCTCTTGCGCTAACAAGGCTCCCAATGATATTTCAATTGTCGCTATGTACAATAAAAGTGGCTTTCTTTCTTTTGGTGGTATCAAGATAGGTGGAATCATTAGATATTGTTTCAATTGATTGAAGGATCCTTCACATTTTTCATCCCATTGGAAATATAAATTCTTGTGAAGCAAGTGGTTGAAGGGGTGAGTTTTGTCAGCCAGTGGTGAGATAAACCTCTTGATAGATTGGAACCTTCCTTGCAAGGATCTGAGCTGACTGATGTTTTTAGGAGGCGGCATCTCTATGATGGATTTAACCTTTGTAGGGTCTACTTGAATTCCTTTAGCTGACACAATGTACCCCAAAAGTTTAGTCGATGTTACACTGAAGACACATTTCTTGGGATTTAGTCTTACATTGAACTTCTCCAATCTGGTGAAAATATTATCCAAGATCTCCAGGTGTCCTTCTCTGGTGTGGGATTTTTCCAACATATCATCTACATAGTCTTCCATAAAAGTGTGCATCATGTCATGAAAGATGGTGGTCATTGCTCTCTGATATGTGGCTCCAACATTTTTCAACCCGAATGGCATGACATTCCAACAAAGTTCCCCATGCCTTTAGCCAACACAATGTACCCCAAAAGTTTAGTCGATGTTACAGAAGACACATTTCTTGGGATTTAGTCTTACATTGAACTTCTCCAATCTGGTGAAAATATTATCTAAGATCTCCAGGTGTCCTTCTCTGGTGTGGGATTTTTCCAACATATCATCTACATAGTCTTCCATAAAAGTGTGCATCATGTCATGAAAGATGGTGGTCATTGCTCTTTGATATGTGGCTCCAACATTTTTCAACCCGAATGGCATGACATTCCAACAAAGTTCCCCAAGGACATGTGAAGGAGTTTTATCTTAATCTTCAAGAGCAATTTTGATTTGATTATACCTTGAAAATCCATCCATGAGCAAGAGAATTTTATGTCTAGCAGTCAAGTCCACAATGATGTCAATATTAAGCAAGGGAAAGTCATCTTTTGGGAAAGCTTTATTGAGATCTCTGAAATTTGTGTAGATTCTGATGCTTTTGTCTGGCTTGGAAACAGGTACAGTGTTAGAGATCCATTCTGCATAGTCGATAGGTATGATAAATCCCACATCTAATAACTTCTTCAGTTAAGCTTTGACCAATATGGCAATGTGGGGATGCATTTTCCTTCATTTTTGTTTGACCAGTTTACTCCTACTGGTAGAGTTAGGTGATGCATGATGAGTTCTGGATCAATCCCTGACATGTCAACATAAGACCAAGCAAAGTTGATTTTCCTTTCTATGAAGAATTTGATGAAGTCCGGTTTTTCTTGATTTGTTAAGGATTCTGCTAGATGGACAATCTTCATTGTTTCTTCATTGCCAATATTGATAGATTGGGTGGGCTCAACCAATACTTTAGATCATTCCTGAAAGTGTTTGGGGAGTGTGTCAAATCTTCCATCCTTCAGCGCCTCAAAGAGGTTTTCACTATTGGATACACTCTTTGTTTTTACTTTTTCTAGATCTGATACTGCCATTGAATGGTTTTCACCATTAGATCTATTCCCTGTATTATTCATTTTGTAGCTAAAAAAATTGACACTCTCTTGGTTGGAAGCTTCATTACAATGTTCAATGGTGGAATCCATTTCGGGATTGGCAGAACAAAGGAAGTTGACAATGGCTTCGTGTTTTGAAAAGAGGGGAATATCAATGGCTTAGTTTGCTCCCAATCTATTAGTTCAAGATGTATCAAGGGTAAGGAGTCGTTGGATTGGCTAAAGTCAGATGCAGTAAGAGTCCAAATGGTAATTTTTTCAGATTGTCCAATAGAAAAATTGATGTCTATAAGGTAACTCTCCTTTGAATTATTCATTTCACTTCGAGTCTGATCGTCTTCACTGGAATCATCAATGTGTAGTGATCCTATTTCAAGCAGTCTATGACCTGAACTTTGACCCTCCTCACGTATGGGTGTATACTTTTGGACTACATCAATTTCCTTATCATGACAAGACTCTTTAGATAATGAATCCCACTCATACTCATTTGAATCGGTTTCATGAGCGTCACTAGCTTGTAGTTGTAGGATTCTTTCAACAACTTGTTGTTTGGTTTCTTCTCTGGATTCTTCTTATACCCCAATCGTGTTTTATCTTTGGATTGCATGGTGACAGGTTGGATTGGTTCTATGATGCCTTCTTTCCTTTTACCGATAGGAGCTTTTCCCTCATATCCCATCTTTTCCATGATTGTCTTCCCTATTCCATACTGCTCTTTCTGTACACTTGAAGTGGATGCTTGTGATGATTCTTCATCTTTGTACAACCATTTAAAAACCTCCTTGTCATCTGACTCATCCACTAATGTGCCTGCTCTTACAAAGGTTCCATCAAACGGTGTGGTGGGTTGTGATGATTGTTGTCTTGATGTCGATGACTATCCATATGACTTTGGAGAAGATGATAGTTGCGACAAGCATAAGGATGGCTGAAATGAGTATTCCCCTATACCTTTATCATTCAATTGGATGTTGGCAACTTGTTTTGATAATGATTCAAGTTGACTTTCTTGATTTTGTGGAGTAGGATTTTATGTACTTTCTTTACTTGAGGGATTAATGTTGCCACTATCCTTATCCTTTGATTGATCCTTTTTCTCAACCCACTTTGACAAGGCATTTAGTTGTTTCCCATCATTTGATAAACCCTAAGTTGGGGCTTCCTTGTTGTGTGGTACAAAAGTATCTTGGGTAGTCTTGAGGGTGTTACAATATTGGGGGTTATTTGAGTCAGCTGCAATAGTGATTTCCGGCCCATTGAACAAGAACTTCAAACACTGGTGATATGTGGATGGTATTGCTTGCATGTCATGAATCCAAGGTCTTCCCAAGAGTATGTTGTAGTTTATCTCCTTGTCTAACACCTGACATACTATATCTCTGACAATTGGTCCCACTTGAATAGGTAGCACTATCAATCCTTGTGAAGATCTTTCTTCGTCATCATATTCTTTTATTGTGATTTTCCTCCTAGGATCAATAGCATTTTCTGAATAGCCTAGTGTACAGACAAGTTTCAAAGTGCAAATATTCAGGCCAAATCCTCCATCTATTGGGACACGTTTAACGCGGTGCTTGTTGATTAGGACCTTAATGTGTAGAGCAACATTGTGGGGATGATTGATAGATACATCATCATGTTCAGAAAAGGATAAGCAATGCGATGTAGTCAAATGTCCCACCATAGCCTGGAATTGGAAAACTTCTAAATTGTTTGGTACCGTGGTGACAACTAGAGCTTGTTCCAAGATTTCCTTGTGAGCAGGTGAAATTTTGAGGAGTTCTAATATGGATATTTTTGTGGGTATATTTTACAACTAATCCACTATGTTATATTGGGTTCCAGGGATAACAATTGATTTGGACGTGGAAGGGTTAGCTCCTTTCAATGTTACCTTGGCTTGTCCTTGTGTGATTGCATTGACGGGTGTGTTGTCATGTTGTTCTCTGATTTTGATAACATTGATTTGATATGAGGTAGTGTCAACATTATGGCGATGATTTTCAATTTCAATGATGTTTTGTTCATGTCCCATGATGTCATCATTTGTTGGGTTATCATTGACAATAGTATCTGATTTGTCATGGGTTGGATCATCAACCACCTCAATATGCAGAATGGTGGTGTCATAGACATAGTTTATGTTCTTTCCCTTGTTTGATGATGAAGACTCTCCTTTCTCATAGTTTGGTAGAGGGTTCTTGAACACCCCATGGTCATTGTTTGTCTGGAGTTCTTCTACCAATATCGTCTTGTTGTCAATTAGATCTTGTATCAAGTGTTTCAACTGCATGCAGTCATTGGTTTTATGTCCCTTGTTGTGGTGAAACCCACAGAAATGGGCCTCGTTCCACCACGGGGGTTTAACTTGTGGTTCCCAATTTTTGGCTTCTGGTAGAGTTATGACCTTAGCTTTGAGAAGTTTTTTTAATGTTGATTCTGGTGATTTTCCAAAAGGTGTGAACCTCCTTTGATTTGAGGATGCTCGATACGATGGTGTCCTAGATCCAGCATTACCTTGATTTTTTCTTTGGTTGACGTTTTGGTTGTTGCTTTGATTGTTTCCTTGGTTGGTGGGGGGATTGTTATTCTGATTAGTTTTGGCGGCGACTACAGTTAGGTTGAATATAGGTTTTGTATTTTGACCTTCGACTGTACCATCGTTGTTTCCAACGTTCTTGTTTCATTTCCAAAACTTGGGTTTGTCCCCACTATTGTAATTGTTGGAGGAGTTTGATGAATTTTTTTCATTGTATATTTTGATGACTCATCTCTTGACTAAGGAATCCTTGATTTTGATCCCATTCTCAATCAATTTTTTGAAGGTTGGGGGACATTGTAATTCTAATCTATAACTCATCTTGTCATTAAGGATGTCAATAAAGATTGCTATCTTTTCCTTTTCTGGTACGGGATGAGAGTATCATGCAAATAACCTTCTCCATTTTTGCAAGAATACAAGGAATGATTCACCCTTCTTTTGTTTCAAGTTACAAAGATCTTTCATAGTAATGTCATGTTGGATGTTGTAAGAATATTGGGTGATGAACTTGTTGACTAATTCCTCAAAGTTGTTAATTGGTGGGGTGGGTTTGGAGAACCATTCAAGATAATTCCCACTTAAGCTTCCTGGGAATAATCTCATCAAATATGTTTCCTCATATGAAAATTCAAGACTCATGGTCCTAAACTCTCTCACATGGTCTATCGGATTGGTTTTTGCCATTGTATTTGTCATACTTTGGGAACTCGCAATGTTTGGGAAAGGGTATCATGTAAATACTTTGATCAAATGGATAAGGACAAATGTCTTGGATCAAGTATCATTTTGAAGTCCCTCTTTGCATATCAAGGATTTGTTGTTGAAGGTTCTTCATTTGATGAGTGAGAGCAACCACTTGTTTAGGATCATTTTCAGGCTTTTTCGGAGGCGCTTTCAATTGATTCACATCAAAGTCTTATGGTAATTTGGCACCTTGTTTGGCTAGCATAAGGAGGTATTTTTCCCCATTTCTTTTGAAAATATTTTCTAAACACTTGTGGAAATTGGGGTCTTTTTTAGCATGTTGGATATCTTCTTCGGTTACTTCTTCCCCGTCAGTGTTGTTGAGTCCATGAAAAGGATTCTCTTCAGCCTTTGCCATGGTGTTTTGTGTTTCACTATTTTGAGTTTCAGTGTTTTGAGTCTCAATGATTGGAGTGTCAATGATGGGAATTTCAATGTTTGAAGTTTCAATGGTTGGAGTTTCGATGTTGGGATCTTCAATGTTTTGATTTTCAAGTCCTTTTTCCTTGAGCTTTTGTTTTTGTAACCTTGTTTGGACATGCATACAAGTGTTATAGTTTTGACTAAACTTTGATCTAAGTTTTGGAAAAGTACCAAGGATTACAACTAAGTCAAATAGAATGACAAATTCTAATGAGACTAGGTTGGATTTGACTATATAGCTTCATTTCGTGATGAAAGGATGATAAATCCTTATGATGAAACTAGGCTTAATAATCAAAGGTGTGATAAATTTGATGATGTTGGTACTTTGTGATGTTAGATCTTGGTTTAGGCTGGAAAATTCCGCTTGTGGAGGTCAGTTTTAACAAGTTTAGATTCTAAGGTACCTAAGGAATGATTTTGGACTTGAGACAATTCCAAAATTTTGACTCAAAATTGTGAAATCAGAGGTAAGTTTTCTTCCTAAAAGAGGTACTCAAATCTTTGGAAAAGTTGTGGATTTTGAAAATAGTAAAAGATGTATAATTCAGGATTGTTCTTGCAAGCTCTTTTGTAGAAATTGAAGGTCAACCTCTCTCTAAATTCGTAGAGCATTGAAAGACATTTTTGGTGTTCTTTTGGACTAAGAGGTTTGGACTTTGGTTTTCGAATTTTAATCTTTCGTGAAATCATTTGGTAACACACATGTTTAGACTCTGTTTTACCTAAGGATTGGTTGAACACTACTGAGGATTCCCAAGATGCGACTGATTGTCGAACAAGAAATGAACTTAGGTCATTGTTTTGTGTTCTGCAAAAGGCACCAAAACAAAGACAAAAGGTGTCGCAGAATGTGCAAAAGGTGCCAAAACAGAGACAAAATGTGCCAGAACAGGTTCAAACTTGGTTTTTTTGAAAGTTTCTTTGAAAATTTTCTTGGTTTTCTCGATTTTTCAATGGGAGACTTGGTTGTTTCACTAAATGCAATTCTGAATCAGGGTTTTCACTTCTGATATGTGACATTTTTTCTTTTGTTTTGAAAGCACTTTGATAAAGAAAAATCAAGCAATGTACACTCCTAAGGTTGTGAAAGATTGTATTCTTTTGGATTCCACGTGGGTTTTACCCCAACCACACTTATTCTTAGTGGATGACTAGATGCTTGACTCCACTAGCTCCCCTCCACGACACTCATTTCTCGGGGCCCAACCAAGCATCAATACCCATGAATCTCCCATGGCATATTTTTCATCTCTACTAAAAATTGTGAGAATGTGGATGCCTTCCCAATGACCGTTGCTGCACCAAAGAATAGATAAAGGTTTTGAACAAACTACAACAAGGGTTTTAGTAAGGAATTTTCATTTGTGGGGGTTGATCCATGCGGTGAGAGACCATTGCTGCCCTTCTCCTCGGAACCAACCTCATGATACTGGCCTTTGTTCCAATATCCACACTTATATACCCGCTAGAAATGTGCTTGGATTTAGCGTGTTACCATTTGGGTCGTTCCCCTGGGTGAGTACTTTTTCCCACAAGGAAGGCCCTCTAAGATAAACAAAAACAAGACCCATAGCTCAATCAATCTTTATTCCACATGAATAAAGAGAGAACACATGCGATATAGTCAACTCACACTCGCACACGAAAAGTGAATGGGTCTAGCTTTTTGGTCACCCAATTAAGGGGAGAGCATATTCCTACCATCCACCAAGCACAAAAGACATGATGTTCATTAATCCTTTAATTAAGCTATGTTCCTAACTTAACCAAAAGGAAACATGATGTTCGTTAACCCTTTAATTAAGCTATGTTCTTATCTTAACAAAAATGAAACAAGTAAATCACTTCCAGCCCCTGCAATATGTTAGTAGTTTGATAAGAGTGTCTTTGACAAGCATTTTTGGGAAACCTGCAAAACAACAACATAAAGTATTAGCCTTTGGAAACTACAAAAGGCGCTAAAACAAAGATAGAATGTGCCCAAATAGAGATAGAGCAGCCCAAAATTGTGCAAAAGATGCCACTAAATGAGCAAAAGGTGCCAAAACAGAGACCAAAGGCGCCATAACAGAGACAAAAGGTGCCAAAACAGAGATAGAGCAGCCCAGAATTGTGCAAAAGGCACCAAAACAGAGACCAAAGGCGCTATAACAGAGACCAAAGGCACCAGAACAGGTTCAAGAGACTCCAAGAGGTTCCAAGAGGCTCTGAAATGAGTGCAAGAGGCTCCAAGAGGCTTTGAAACGGGTACAAGAGGCTCCAAAACGGGTATAAGAGGCTCCAATAGGCTCCAAAAGGCTCACGTTTGAACCTATGAACATAAATTTTCAAGCATGTTAGTAATAAACGGGGCAAAGCCCCATAGTGGGTGCCATTTTGTGTGTGTGAAATGTGTAAAGTTAGTATCAACACAAACCTTGATGAAACGATTTACATTAAAGATTCAAAGAAAACAAGTCATTCTAATTTGCAACAAACTAAATCTTTCAAGAACGTCTCATTGTCCTCTATTATTAATGATTCTTTTAACCTTTTTGGCCCTCAAATTTCTATGTGCACAAAGGCTATTAGAATGACACTTAAGAAACAAGAGTAGTATTCAACATGCAAGCCAACTATATGCCTACATGAAACTAGGTGTAAACAATGATGATGAATGCTATGATGAGTGAAGGATGATGTTGATGATAAATAAACAAGTGGAGGTGGATGCTATGGCATTGAACTAGAATGATCTATAGATGATACTCCATATGCTCAAATGCAAAATAAAAGTGACTAAGATGATACTCCATATGCTCAAATGCAAACTTAAAATGAACTAATCTAAAATGCAACTATGGTGCAATGGAGGACATAAAATGCAACTATGATGCAATGGAGGACATAAAATGCAACTATGATGCAAGATTTAAAGCTAAGATGTAAATGTAAAGAAAAACATGATGTAAAAAATTAGCTATAAGACTCCAAAATGCTCCAAGCTCCAATGATAAAACCTGCATGATAACTTTACTTCAAATGTGGATGCAAAATACAATGCCCAAGGGTTGTATTTATAGCCTTTTCCAAGCATATAGTGAGGTGGAAATAATCAACGGTCCAAATTCGAATAATAAGAATGGATGGTGAAGATGAAGAGAATCAAGATGTTGTCCCTTTGACCAAAGACAACATGCCATTATGATGGGAGAATCTCTTGACCAATGGGAAACATGCCATTTGGATGGAAGATTCAAGTGTGGGAAGAGAAGACCATGTGCTTCCAAAATTGGTGGAAGTGAGGGAAGAATAAGTCATGTGCTCGAAAATTGGTGGAAGTGTTGGAGGAAATGAGCCATGTGCTTTTTGAAATGAGTTGAAGATAATTCTAATTATAAATCAGAGTTATTTATTTTCATGTGACCTTGGCGAGGTGGCACAAAAAGTTGTAGAAATGTGCTCTAATTCCTAATTGGATTAGTGAAGATTAATTAAATAAAACAAGTTTAGGGAACCTTGTTTATTAAATTAATTTAGAAGAATATGTTTTTGATTGGAGAATTAGAGAAGGGTGAACAATATAAATAAATTGAGAATTTATTTATACGTAGTTGGAATATTAATCAAATAGCTAGTATTTAATTAATTAAAGGTGATGACCATTTTTAGGTGTATACAGTTATTATGATTGCATTAATCTAAGAAGCTATATTTGGGTTAGATCAGTGGAGATAGTCACTTGAGCAAGGTCCCACTCAAGGTAACTATCTCTCACTTCATTTTCTATATAATTACTTCTGTTATAGCAGTTGTTTCATAAATGCATGTTGGGTTAATTAGATTCCTTGTGTTACAATTGTAAATGGATTCATGAACAATTCTTCTTTCAAATTTATGCCTTAGTTTGCTTAATCTTGTTGTACTCTAGAGTATAGGTTTAGTTAATAATATTAGTTAGTTTCTAGCATTCATTTCTTAACAATAAAGTAGTCACAGTACCCATAGCAATAGTGCCAACATTAGTTCTTTTATTGTCATGTATTTTTATGATTTATCAGCAAGTGCAAATACTTGTGCTAGGATGATTAGATAAGTCTTAAGTGTTTGAAAGCACATACATTGCCAGTACCATCACAAGCTTACTAGCCCTGGTCGATAATTCAATGAAGGTCTTTCCAAAGGTTCAAGTGGACTGTTTAGCTAGGTTTTCCTTGTGAATTGTGTGATTTTCACCAAGTTTACTAGACATTAGTAGGGACTCTACATTTTTGGCGCCATTGCTAGGGATGGTGCTACTTTCAAATATTAGTTTTTGTTATTTCAAAGCTTTCCTAGTTTAAAATTTTCTTTCAGTATTAGGAAAATTAGGTTTTATTCCTTCAAATACGAAAACATTTCACTAAAATTGTGCAAGATTGTTGCTATACAAAGTCATACTTATTGTATGTGGAGGCAAAGAGATGCTTTGGGAAGATTTCTCCCCTCAAACCAATAAGCTAGAGTAGATATTGGTTACTACAGTGATCAGAGTGAGGGTATTCCTGATGAAGAACTTTCCCTTTCACCAACATCTACTAAAAAAACAAAGGAGACCTTTCAAACCATGGCTAATGCAGTAGTGGATGATCCACCAGAATATGTGACTTTTGAATTTCCCATTACCAACCAAGAAAGGGATACTACTTTGAAGAATATACCTCCTTCAACATTTCCAGTCTTCTATGGCTTGGTAATTGAGGATCCAAACACATTCTTGTTCGTGTTTGATGTCCTATGTAGGAACTATGATTGCACAAACTGATGCTCATAGGCTCAAGCTATTTCTTGCAACTTTGAAGGATGTTTCCATGAGATGGTTTATGGGACTAGGCAAAGATGTTCCAGACTGGAACACTATGAAAACAAATTTCTTGGAAAAATACTAGGACTATTTTTGAGGAGTTGATAAGAGAAGATATGACATTTTCAAAATGACTTAGAAAGAGGATGAACCATTAGAGGATTATGTAGAGAGGTTCCACTTCTGCTTGAAGAAAAACCCACATAACAAACTCTTAGAAGAATCCCTAAAGCTTGTGTTTTTAAAAGGATTCAATTATGATTGCATGGATGCCCTTAACCTTATTAGGTCAGAGGAAGTGTCTCAATTACCCTTTGAAGAAATCTACAAGGTTTTTAGAAACTATTCAAGGACCTTACCAAAAGGATAAGGGGGGAAGAATATCTACCATTAGCAAGCCATCTAATGGGGTTTCAAGAGTAGGGTTAAGTAACCTACTATCCAACATGAAAGAAGATATTATAAGTCATGTAGCTACTTAGTTGGAGACTCTACTTGTGAAGAAAAAGTGAGAGGAGGCCGAAGCAATACTTACTAAATACTGCCCCAATTGTAAACAAATAAAAGACCACTGCAAGTGTAAAAGGGTGGAAAATATTACATAAGAAAAATTAGAGAAACTAGATTTTCAACCATTGGAAGGTGAAGATGGATAGTTGTTCTACATTGCACAAAGAAGGCCATGGAAACCAAGACAAGGTATACCACAAGACCCTTTAAATTTCAATACATCATTGCCAATCAGTAATTAGAATTTATCTACTTGGAACACCCAGCCTTGGCCAAACACCCAAAACTAATGGAAAAACCCTCAGCAATCACAAAATCCTCAAAAAAATTAGAACCAACAGGAACCAAATGTATGGCCACAACAAAATTTACAGGGCTCTAATTATAACCCTCAATGGCTAGTGCAACAAAACCAATGGCAACCACAATGACAAAAGGGCTAGAAGTGGCAACACCAAAATATGAATTACCAATAGCCTTTGTTGCCTTCTCATCCACAACAATAGTCCATCATTCCCAATCCACCAAACCCAACATCTCAACTACCAAGAATACCATAATTACTTTCCCAACCCAAACCTAACCCCAATAACAAGCCTGTCCAATAGGCCTACACTAACGAGGCTACTCAATACCATACTTGTGGGGTAGAGGTGAGTGATGTCCACCTCAGGTTAGGGAAAACACTGGTTGGGCCTTCATCCCCTCAAATTACTGAGATGGTGGATGGGGAACCCACTGCAAAGGCTTTAGATAATTCACCTCTGGAGCTTGAGTCAAATTAGGTAAACCAAACTATTTCAAGTCTAGAGCCTCCATTCCCTAAGCATTTATCCATTCAAAGACATCATACCCAAGTTGAGACAGACCTATTGGGTTAGCTTAAAGATGTAAGTATCAAAATTCCCCTCATTCAAGTTATCAAAGATATTCCAATTTATACCAAGACAGTAATAGACCTTTGTCTTAAAAATTCAAGGAGAAAGAGGAAGAACCCTCAAATAGTTCATGTCCTAGGGAATCTTGCTGACATTATGCTAGGGAATATAACTGTCCCTAAATATATAGACCTTGAAAGTCCAATAGTGGATGTTAAGATAAATGAGACCTTTATCAAGAACACCTTGATTGACTTAGGGGAAGCCATTAATGTCACGACTAAGGAAACAATGCAGCTATTTTAGTTAGCTAACCTTAGACCTAGAACAACTGTGTTATAGTTGGTAGATAGGTGAATAGTGAAACATGAGGGGATCATTGAGGACTTAGTCCTAGCATTAGATTCATGGGAGTATCCTACAAATTTCATAGTCTTGTAGCCAAAGGATAATCTTGTAGGATATCCACTTATTTTAGGAAGACCATGGTTAGCAAAAATTGATGCATTCATAGGTTGTAGGTATGGGAACATGATAATATCAAGTTGAACTATGACCAAGAAATTGGTCCTCTATCCACCAGCCCAACCTCATGAAAATCTAGAGTAGACTATATGGCCTACCTTGGATGAAGAAGACCACTATTCCTTGCAAAATCTCATGACTATTGAACGCAACCCCTGTTGAAAAATCAAGATGAGGATGAATTAATTGACCACATCATACAAAATAAATGGGGTAGAGAGCCACAACAACAAGACTATATTTCATGTCTATAGGATCCACTGCAAAATATTATACCTATAAATTCATCAGAAGAAGTATCCCAACTTTTCCATTGTCTTCTACCACAACAATATGTCCCAAACATTAGTGGACTTGACCTTTCATCTGTACAATAAACATCCAAGACATTAGAAATCTTGCTAGTTAAAAATTTGAATGTTAATAATGGACTAACTGAAGAATAACAAAATTCCATGAACACTATGTTGCAGGCACACACAACAACCTTTGCATGGGACTACCATGACATGAAGAGGATTGATCCAGACTTGTGCATTCATAGGATCTACATAAATGATGGTTTCAAGCCAATTAGACAACCCGAAAGGAGAATGAACCCTGCCTTAATAGAAATAGTTAAAACTGAGCTACAAAAATTACTTGATGCAGGCTTCATTTACCCTATTTATGATAGTCAAGGTTTCACCTTTAGTTATTGTCCCTAAGAAAGGAGGAAAATGGAGGATAGGTGTGGACTATAGGGAATTAAACACAACCACTAGAAAGGAGCACTTTCCACTACCTTTCATTGACCAAGTACTTGATTCCCTAGCAGGTAAAAAGTACTTAGATCCTTCCTAGATGGATTTAGTGGCTATAAAAAATAAAGATAGCTCTAGAGGATGAGGATAAAATAATATTTGCATGCCCTTAGGGCACATATTCCTATTATGTTCTTCCCTTTGGAATATGTAATGCCACAACCACTTTCCAGAGGGAAGTGCTAAGTATTTTCTTAGATTATGCTCATGACTCCATGGAAATCTACATGGATGACTTCACCACATATGGAAAAACATATGAAGAAGCACTCAACAATTTAGAGAAGGTTTCAAGAACACAATCTATCTTTGAGTCATGAGAAATGTTTTATGATGATGACTCAAGGGATTGTTCTGGGGAATTTTATATCAAGTGAAGGAATTCAAGTGGATCCCCATAAAATTGAGATCATCTCTACACTTCCTGTGCCACATAAATAAAGAGATGTAAGGGGATTTCTAGGACACGCAGGCTACTATAGGAGATTCATTCAGGACTTCAAAAAAATTGTAGCACCTTTATTTGTTCTGCTCACCAAGGATATATAGTTTGAATGGACCACAGAATGTTAGTTCTCCTTTGAAGCACTTAAGACAACCTTGACAAAAGCACTTGCCTTGAGAGGGCCAAAATGGACATTACCTTTCCACATACACATTGATGCTTCTGATTTTTCTATAGGGGTAGTATTGGGACAAAAGGAAGGTAATAAGGAGTATGCTATCTACTACATCAACAAGAACTTACAAGGAGAAGAACTCAACTATACTATCAGAGAGAAAGAAATGTTGACAGTTATTTATACCATTAACAAGTTTAGGAATTACATCACCAGGTATCCAGTCTTTATCCACATAGATCACACTACAATAAGGTACTTAATGAACAAACTTGTGGCTGGAGGTAGACTAGTCAAATGTTTTCTCTTACTACATGAGTTTGATATAACAATAGTGGATAAGCCTAGGAAAGCTAATGTGGTGGCAGATTTTTTGTCTAGATTGTCCACACAACTAGAAGAAGGTGTTGTAGATGACTCTTTTCCATATGAGAATTTGTTTTCTCTCAATGTACACACCATGGTTTGCTGATATTGCAAATTACTTAGTGGCAGGGAAAATACCATCACATTTCTCTCCTATAGAAAAGAGACAACTGGTGCATAAAATATTTCCATGTTCTTGGGTAGCTGGTTATCCATTTTATACAGGTCTAGATAATATTATGAGGATATGTATAAGAGAGGATGAGGTCTTTGACATCCTAAAATATTTCCATGATGAGCCCTATGGGGGTCACTTAGCAGCCAAAAGGAAGAAATTTAAGATCTTAATATCTGGTTACTATTGGTCAATTCTCTATAAGGATTCAATAAAGTATACAAGGATCTGTGGTAGATGTCAGAGAATGGGAAAACCAACAAGGACATATGAGATTCCATTGCAACCATAGTTGGAATTCACACCATTTGACAAATGGGGGTTTGACTTTATTGGCCAATTTCACCAACATCTAATAACAAAGAGTATATTTTAGTTTGCATAGATTATCTGAAAAAGTGGGTTGAAGTCAAGGCATTACAGTTTGTAAGAGATGGAAAAGTAGCTAAGTTCTTGTATGGAGACATATTTAGAAGGTATGGAGTACCTAGAGAAATTGTGACTAATCAAGGTCCCCAATTCACTTTTGAACTCATTTCTCAATTGGTTGAAGAGTATGAAATAAGACATAGAAAATCAACACCTTATCACCCCCAAGCCAATGGGTAGGTGGAGGTTACAAACAGAGAAATTGAGAATATTTTGACCAAAATAATGTAAATTCATAGGAAAGACTAGGCAACCAGATTATCTGAAGCAGTGTGGGCCTATAGCATAACATGGAAAACAACTATAGGTCTTACACCTTATGAGCTGGTGTATGGAAAAACAACAATTCTACCAATTGAATTTGAATACAAGACACTTAGAACAACAGTGGAACTAGAAATAGACTTGACAACTGCACAAAAGGAGAGGCTACACAATATAAATGGGATATAGATGATATTAGAATGGAGGCCATGCATCATATAGAGATAATTCAAAAACAAAGGACTAAATGGCATGATCAGTTTATGAAGACTAAAGAATTCAATATGGATGACGACTTAATTATATGATTATAGATTTAAATATTATAAGGGGAAGCTACAGTCCAGATGGTTGGGACCTTATGAAATACAATATGCATTCCCCAATGGAGCAGTCAAATTGCAGACCATAGATGCAATTAGATTTTCACTACTGGTTAATGGAAACATACTAAAGATATAAAAAAATCCAACATAGAAAGATGATTTCCTTCTTTCTCTAATGCATCAATATGGTCCAAGTAGTGGCTCTGATATAGACATACTACCACAAGATAACAACTCAGTAGAAGATACCACCGATTCTCACAATGACTCAACATATGAGCTACACAACTCACCTCCTAAGAGCACTGGGATATAATTCATTATTCCACTTCACTTGCACACACAACACAAGTGACACAATCAACAATATTTTGAAGACCACTTCACTATGTAGTAGGGACCTGTAGCATTATGAATGAAAGCTTCCATAGTTTAGTTCAGGAACTGTTGATGAAGGTACCCGCAACAAATATTACCTATCAGAGAATTCAAAAATTTGCACCAAATTAATTGCATATCATTCACATTCATTCCAATTTTTCCACACATGCAACCATAAGCCTGTCATATTACTACATGCAGCTTGATCACTCCATTCCATGTTGCCTATCTCAAATTTCATGCATTTGAACTATCACTTCACATTCCATCAACCATACATACCACATCCTTTAAATCACATGCACCAACTTGTCATTTACTCCAGATCACCCATAGAAATTAACCAATGTCAAATCACAATCAAGTTGCAAACACTCTTCCAATAGATTCACACACATAGAGTTACATTCATCTAAAATGACAGGTGCACATACTAATCTTCCATAATTAACATAGATTTCCAATGCACTCAATATTTCCTTGCATTTAGTTTTGCATGATTTACACTCATTAATTTTATTTCCATAATCAATGATCATACCCTCCACCTAGTCACATGCATTAAAGTGAGGTAACTTCAAGATTTTAGTTGGGGGGAGATAGTATATATTCCAAAATTTAATTTTCGCCACCAAAAGCAAAACACAAAAAAAATACACAAACCCTTTTTGCTTTTCTACCTTTCTACATCTGCAACCTTTTTGTTGTTTTTTCCCTAAATTACAAGCCAATTTAAAGCCAATTCAAGCTGAAACAAAGGAGGACGAGACATAGCAGTTGAATTTGCAGTGGAAGAAGTGTATGCAAGTATAGTAGACAGAGGGTTGGTAGGTTGTTGAAATTGAATTTTAAGCTAAAATTTCTAGAGTTTGAGAAAAGTAAGGATATCTCATCATGGGAGGTGATATTGTCAAAAGGAAACCATTTGCACACCAGAAAGTATTGGAGGATAGGTTAGTCTTTCCCATTTTCACAAGAGTGGGATGGTTAGATTACTTTTTGAAGTTAACATAATATAATGAAGACATGACAAAGCAGTTTGTAACAACATTACAACATGATAAAGCCACTGTCAAAGGATTGAGGGTGGATGCTTCAGAGGCTGTAAATGCAGAGGTATCTAGTCTACCAAGAAATGGAGTTGAGTTCCTTGTTAGAGCTAAAATGTAGTAGCTACCAGGGAAAAATTATGGGATCTTGGAGAAAACCTTGATTCATCATCACAGGGCACCAAGATGTTGTCACTTCCATGGGTATGGGCTTCTTATGATTCTTACATTATTAAATATATCACTTGTGATGGTAGAAAATCCCTTCTATACACTGTACATTTTAAGCTTTTGAGTCACCTCCCTCACAACAAATTGGTTAATGTACCTAATTTCCTTTATAATTTGTTAAAGACAATGGGATCTGAGTATCAAAGGAAAATAAATGATTCAACTCTATCACATTACTGTTTGGTTACCATGTTAATGAAGAGAAGCCTTAGGGTTCAGTATCCACAGGTTTCTTGGGAAAGCTTTTTGATTTGTGAATACATTAATAATATTATTGAGGAGCCAGTAGTCCCAAAAAACCTAGAGTCACCTGTTGCATCTTTAAGGGAAACACCCCCTATTTCACCTTCTTCTTCTACACCTTCAAAGGTGCAGAAAAAGAAGCCCACTCAACCAAGGCATTCAAACCACCTAAAAAGGAAAGGTGCCATGAGGGGTAGTATTGAGAAACCAAAAGAAGAAGATATTGTGGCAGTAGGAACTGACTCAGAACTAAAAGACAATGTATTTGAAAATGTGCATGTTCCCACAAAAAGGAAATGGTACATATCCACCACCTCTGACTTAGATTCAAAGGACATTTTTTTTGCAAAACAAACTAGGAAAAGAACCCCAATTAGCCCTGACAGTGAGGGTTATGAGTACATAGGGGGTGGTGATCAATTTTTGAAAGATGAGGAATTATTTTTAGAGGAAAGAAATGTCAGAAAATAATTGCAAGAAGCACCAGAGAGAATCAAACAATTATAAGAATTGGTAAAAACCTATGAGAAAAGGGACAAGGAAAGGGAATTGAAAATTTAGGAGTTGGAGGAATAATTGCATACTTATAGATATGGGTCAAAGTTAGACTTGCTTGCACAACTAGAAATAGTTAAAGTAGGAAAAAAAGAGCTTGCAATTGAGAATAGAAGACCCCCTTCCACAAAAACTTCAACCTATCATACAACCATGTCCCTAGGATACCAACTATGGAAAGTTACTCAAGGATTTTCTTAGCAGAAGGAGAATTGGAAGAAATAAAAAGAAACAATGGTCTTAGAGCATACTAGGATAGTGGAGAACTTAAAGATATTGAATTGAAAAGGTTAGCAATCAATGTGGAAGAAGTAGCAGATAAGGCCACCCAAATTGTTAAATGTAGACCTCTAGCTAGGACATATGCTTTGTTCTTACAAGAAAAGTTCTTAAGTTATTAGTTCAATATATTGATTAGTAATCAACTAGTTGCTATGAGTAGGAAATTTTATTTTCTAATTTTTTTTGCTAATGCCACACCAGAAGAACAAGATCAATTGTGTGAATACTAATTGCATAATTATGTTGTGCTTGAAGACATAGAATGGAACCCATTGATGTTTGTGGGAGATTTACAATTAAGGGCACTAGCATAATATTTTAGGAATGAAAAGTATAGGGGTGAAATCATGCAAGAGTATATGAAGAGAGATATATTAGTAGCTCTCCCAATTAGAAAGGAATCTAAAACCCCTAATGTGATCATAGAAGAATGGTTACAAATTTTGAAGCACAAAGGTGTAGGCATGAAAATCATGAATTTGAGAATGTAGGATTATAAAAGGATGTAGATATTGACTATTGGATGTTGCAATAATGGAAGAAGAATGAAGTGTTGTCATTGATGTAAACCAGTTAGCTAGTTATCCACTAGTTGTTGATTGTATATATCAAGGATATTGAGAAAATTGTATTAAAAGAAGGTTGTTGGTTCAGGTGCTTGTGAACTATGTTTTGTTTTGTGTTGTTTGAAGTCTAGGATATTTGTTGCTGGTTTGGATTTATCTTTGATGAAGTTTCATGGTGTATGGTTCAAGAGTTGTGTTTCCCTAGTTCTATTGAAGTTGGTTTTGGCATTTGGAAGTATTGAGCTTAATTGATCTATGTGTTTTACACTGGTATGGCTGACTGTGTGTTAAAAACTACTTTCAAAGTTGATGAAGCATCTTGGATCTATTATGGGCCCTAGTGAAGAATGTGTTTTGGGTCACCCTCATTCAAATTCCACCCTAGGATGTTTTGGCGCCGACCTTATTTGAATTTGAAGCTGGATGGCCGACTTTGTATCTTTTCAAGGTTGGAGATAGTATAAATACAAAATGTGCTAGCGATGGAAATTGTACATAAGAAAAGAAGGAAGATAAGTGAAAGAGCAGACATGAATTCGATGCTATTCTTAATGTGTGTGCGTTAAGTGTGCGGTTGTTCAGTGCATATCTTAAATGTTGAGTTTCTGGATGCAGTGAGTAGAAGGCTAACTCTATCATTCATGCGAGTTGATAAGTGATTGTGGTGGAATCTTTGTTGCATTGGGATTTTTGTCTCTGTGTAACAAGTCTTCTTTGTCTTCTTTGTATCTTTGTGGCAGTGAGTCCTTATTTCAGACAATGAGTCCTTATTTTAGGTAGTAAGCCTTATCTCAGGCAGTGAGCCTTTTTGTAATCAGTTTTCATATTATCTATTGTGTGAGTTAATCCTCACCGTGGTTTTTCCATCATTGGGTTTTCCACATAAATCTGGTGTTATTGTGTTTGTGGATCTGCATTTGATGGTTAATCACTTAATTAGTTTATTTGTTAGTTCTAGTAATTAAATTTAAGGTTATAATCTATGACAACTGATTCACCCCCCTCTTAGTTTTCCTATCCAACAATTGGTATTTGAGCTTGGTTCCTTGGTGAAGATATTAATCTCTTGAGGAAGGTACAAGATGGCTAACAAAATGGTCTTTGATTCTACAAGGCTTGATGGAACTAACTATGGTATCTAGAAAGTACTAATGGAAGAATATATGGATTATTGTGGATTTGATGTAGAGAAAGCTTATAAAAATCCCTACACTCCTGCAAATTGTCCAAGTACACCTGAAGAAATTAGGGCACATGAAGTGAATAACAAGGCGAAGTTCATCTTGAAGAATAGTTTGGTACATTTCAAGTTGATTAAGGTTTAGAATTTGAAGACAACTAAGGAATTATGGGATGCTTTAGAAAGAGCACACGATGGTGATGAAAGTGAAAGAGGCAAAATTACATAATTTGGAAACATAATTGGATCTTCTACATATGACCGAAGATGAGAATGCTAAAGCCTATGTACATAGATTGGATGAGGTAGTGGCTGGAATGCGATCTCTTGGCGCTACTGTAGATGAAACTAGAATTGTAAAGAAGATTCTTAGAACTCTTCTTGACGCTTACAGTGAAAAGGTGAGTGCTATTAAGAATACTATAGACTACAAGACTTGTACTAAGGATCTGTTAGGATTTTTGACATCTTATGAAATGAGGAAGCTGAATCTAAGAAGTGGAGACAAAACAGAGTCTGCTTTTAAAACTACAGAAACTGAAGATCAATGAAGAGAACTTTGAAGAAATTGAGGCTAACTTTGTAAGAAGATTGAGAAAAGGCTTTGGTAAGTATGAAGGAAAATTTTCCTTTAAATTCTTTAGTTGTGGAGAAATTGGTCACTGTGTTGCAAAGTGTCCAGAAAGAGCTAAAAAGAATAAACAAAGATATGAGAAAGAAAAGAAAGGAAAGAAGATTAACAAAGCTTACTATGTTAATGAGAATGCTAGTATTTCAGATGAAGATTCAGAATATGAAGATCCAGATGACAATGAATGCCTGTTCTTGGCGATTAAAGATGAACCTACTTCTACTAATTTAGAAAGACAGTCAAAGGAAAGTCCTCTAAAGAAGGAAATAAATTAAGGTACAGTTATCTCTGCCCTACATGCTAAAGAGGAAAATAATTTTGGGTAAATAGTGGTTGTTCACATCACATGACTAGCGACAAGAGTAAGTTTGTAAAACTTGAAAAATATGATGGAGGTCTGGTTATGTTTGGAGATGATACTGATGCTAAAATCTATGGGATAGGTTTAGTAAGTTTTGATGGCAAGTATCATACTGAAAATGTCTACTATGTTAAGGGTTTAAGGCATAACCTATTGAGCGTTGGTCAAATGTATAGAAAGGGATATGATATTGTGTTTAAGGATGAGAAGTGTGAGTCCGGAAAGGATCTAGAACATTGATTACTACATGAAAGAAATCTGAAGGGAATATTTATTAGCTTAAAGGTGCTGATGGATGATGTTTTATGACTCAGATAAATGACAGCTGGTTATGGCACAAGGAGAATGTTTCACATGAATTTTGATAACTTGGAAAGGATTAGTACTATTCAATTTGTGAGAGATCTACCGAGAATTACAAAGCTTGTAAATGTTATCTACATGAATTGTCAGTTCAGGAAGTAGACAAGAAATCATTATAGAATAAGAGAACAATCTACTACTGGATTGTTGGATTTGGTTCATAAAAATATTTGTGGTCCCATGAGAGTGCGAAGTCTACTTGGTGAAAGTTACTTTATGATTTTAATTAATGATTATTCTAGATATACTTGGGTTACATTTTTAAGAGAAAAATCAGAAGCATTAGATAGATTCAAAGCATTCAAGGCTATGGTTGAAAATGAAGTGAATTTGAAGATAAAATGCTTGAGATATGACAGAGGTGGTGAATTCACCTCCCATGAGTTTAATATGTTTTGTGAAGTGAATGGAATAAAGAGATAGTTATCTGCTCTGAGAACTCCTCAACAGAATGGAGTTGTTGAAAGAAAAAATAGAACAGTTCAAGAAGCTGCTAGGTCAATGATCACTAAAGCTAGATTACCAAAATTTTACTGGAAAGAAGCTATTCACACTGTTGTGTATGTATTCAATCTAGTTCAGGAAAGAGAAAATAGTACAAATACTCCCTATGAGCTATGGTGTGGAAGAATTCCAACAATTTAATATTTTTAGGTATTCAAAAGCAAATGCTATATCAGAAGAGATGAGGAAACGTTGGGAAATTTTGATGCAAGAAGTGATGAAGGAATACTTATTGATTACTCTACTAAAAGCAAGGTATACAAATGTTTCAAAAAAATATTGAGGAAGATTGTGGAGAGCTTGAATATGAAGGTTGATGAAATAATGAAGAATTCTATTGATATTGATGGATATGTGTTTGATGAACATGACTGTGTGAGAATAGAAGAAATTATGGAAGAACAAGATAAAGACGAGTAGAAAGAGCAGAATGAAAGAGAAAATGATGCTCCGATAATGTCCCCTAGAACATCAAAATATGTACAAAGGAATCATTCAGAAAGTCAAATTATTGGAGACAAGACAAAAGGTGTGTTGACTAGAAGCAAAGTTGTTTCTAAAGTAAATTTGTGCTTATTCTCTAAAATTGAGTCGAAGTCAGTAAGTCAAGCCGGTGAGGATGAACACTGGAAGAAAGCAAAGAAATAACTTTTGTAGATTGAAAAGAATCAAACTTGGGAATTGGTCCCAAGACCGGAAAACAAAAATATCATTGGATCAAATTGGGTATTCAGAAACAAACTGAATGAGAACATGAAATTTGTGAGAAACAAAGTAAGGCTTGTGTGCAAAGGATACTCACAAGTGGAAGGTATAGATTTTCAGGAGAATTTTTCCTCGGTAGCAAGAATGGAAGCTATAAGGATGTTCTTGGCATTAGCTGCTTATAAAGATTTCAAAATCTATCAGATGGATGTCAAGTCAACATTTTTGAATAGTGAACTAGATGAAGAGGTCTACATGGAACAACCAAAATGATTTTAGTTAACAGATCAACCAGATACAGTGTATAGATTGAAGAAAGATTTATATGGACTGAAGCAAGCTCCTAGAGCCTGGTATGCAAGGTTAGATAAGTACTTGAATTAACAAGAATTTAACAAAGGTACGATAGACAATAATTTGTATTTCAAGACTGAAAATGACAAAATCTAGATTGCAGTTGTATATGTTGATGGAATTATCTTTGGAGGAAATGAAAAGATGTGCAAGATGTTTGTGAAAGAAATGCAGAAAGAATTTGAAATGTCTATGTTTGGAAAGATGAATTTCCTTCTTGGGCTACAAATTAATCAAACAGAGAAAGGAATTTTCATTTTCACAATCTAAGTATGTGAGAGAAATGTTGAGAAAATTTGGGATGGATGGTTTGAAACTGGTAAGTACTCCTATGGTAACTGGATGCAAGTTGGGAAAAGATGATGATTCACTTAAGATTGATCAGAGCAAGTATAGATCTATGATTGGTGGACTACTGTATTTGACTGCTACTAGACCAGATATTATGCATGTGGTTTGTCTTGTAGCTAGATTTCAAGAAGATCCAAAGGAAACACATGTTATTGTAGTTAAAAGAATATTCAAATATTTGAAAGGCACTCCAAATTATGGATTATGGTATCCAAAATATATTGATTTTACACTCAGTGCTTATACAGATGCAGATTGGGCTGGAAGTATATATGACATAAAAAGTACAAGTGGTGGTGCATTCTTTCTTGGATGTAGATTGGTGGCATGGTTGAGTAAAAAGCAATATTTATTCTCTTTGTCTACTGTTGAAGTTGAGTATATTGTTGTTGTATCATGTTGTACACAAGTTTTATGGATGAAATAGACATTGAAAGATATCATAGTGCTACATGTTGATCCTATTTCTATCTTCTGTGATAACACAAGTGCAATTAACATTTTGAAGAATCTTGTGATGCACTCAAGAGAAAAGCATATATCTATCAGGTATCATTTCTTAAGAGAGAAGGTCATGGAGAATGAAGTCAAGCTTGAGTATGTTTCAACAAAAGATCATATTACAGATATATTTACAAAGTATTTTCCTAAAGATACTTTTGAGTATCTCTAGGATAAGCTAGGGGCTATTGCCTCTCATTTTACAAACTAAGATGCATTTGGAGATGCATTAGTCTGGTGAATTTATGATTCTATTTTTTTGGACTAATGTTTGTTGGTGGCTTCCCTCAGGGGGAGCAAGAAAATTTTCTAAGTGTTGTCATTATGAGTATTTTGTTTTCATGTCAAAGGAAGTTTTGATGGACATATCTTTTTCCTTTTCCATTGATGTCAAAGGGGGAGAGAAAACATGTGAAAAATAAAAAGGGAGAGAGAGCATGTGAAAAAGAAAAAAAAGGAGAGAGAGCATGTGAAAAGGAAAAGAAAGTAATGAGGAAGATGGTCTTCAAAAAGGGGAGAAGCAAAAAGGAAAAATCTTGAGAAGTACTTTTAGAACAAGTATGGTGTCTTTGATGTTTTTTCACATCATGTGTTGCCATCAATGACAAAAGGGTAGATTGTTGCAAGAATGGAAGAAGAATGAAGCATTTTCATTGATTTCAACCAGTCGTCTGGTTATCCACTAGTTGTTGTTGATTGTATATGTTGGGGATATTGAGAAAATTGTATTAAAAGAAGGTTGTTGGTTCTGGTGCTTGTGAACTATGTTTTGCTATGTGTTGTTTGAGGTCCAGGATATTAGTTGTTGGTCAAAATTTCTCTTTGATGAAGTTTCATGGTGTATGGTTCAAGAGTTATGTTTCCCTATTTCTATTGAAGTTGGTTTTGGCATTTGGAAGTATTGAGCTTAATTGATCTATGTTTTACATTGGTATGGCCGACCATGTGTCAAACACTACTTTTGAAGTTGATGAAGCATGTTGGATCTATTATGGGTCCCGATGAAGCATGTGTTTTGGGTTTCCCTCATTCTAATTCCACCCTAAGATGTTTTGGCGCTGACCTAATTTGAATTTGATGTTGGATTGCCAACTTTGTATCTTTTCAAGGTTGGAGATAATATAAATACAAAATGTGCTAGCGATGAAAATTGTACATAAGAAAAGGAGGAAGATAAGTGAAAGAGCAGACATGAATTCGATGCTATTATTAATGTGTGTGAGTTAAGTGTGTGGTTGTTCAGTGCGGAGCTTAAATGCTGAGTTTCTAGATGTAGTGAGCAAAAGGCTAACTCTATCATTCATGCGAGTTGATAAGTAATTGTGGTGGAATCTTCATTGCATTGGGATTGTTGTCTCTCTATAACAAGTCTTCTTTGTCTTGTTTGTCTCTCTGTGGTAGTGAGCCCTCTGGGTTGTAGCCCTGTGGACAGTGAGTCCTTATTTCAGATAGTGAGTCCTTATTTTAGGCAGTGAGCCTTATCTTAGGCAGTGAGCCTTTCTGTAATTGGTTTTGATATTCTCTATAGTGTGAGTTAATCCTCACCCTGGTTTTTCCCTCATTGGGTTTTCCACGTAAATTTGGTGTTATTGTGTTTGTGGATTTTCATTTGATGGTTAATCACTTAAATAGTTTTATGTGTTAGTTTCGGTAATTGAATTTAAGGTTATAATATGTGACAACTAATTCACCCCCCCTCTCAGTTGTCCTATCCAAGATTGGACTGATCAATCATTCCTACCAGTTTGTGCAAGAAAGATGAGACAATTTAACCCTTGAGTTGCAGAGGAAAGAACCCCACTCTATTTATAATTTTATGGCCATGCTTGAGAGAACACGTAGGTATATGGATATTGCTAAGGACAAAGGACTTGAATGGGTACCACTCACCTTCTAGCCACCAATGCTTCTATACTTGGTACCACATTGGACAAGGGAGAAGAATGAGGAATGTGAGAGAGTAGAGGTTACCAAAATGGCTAGACTTGCATGCTATAGAGGCTTTTATTTGAAATAGGTCAAAGGAGTGGATGTTGTTATAGATCTCAAGGAAATCAATTTGCACTACAACCTCTAGCCCTAGTTGATTTGCTTGAGGACAAGCAAATGGGTAGTTTGGGGGAATGATGAGTCTAGTTATTAGTTAGTTTTATGATATTTTTATACATGTTCATAGACATTCTTAGACACTTATCTTATACATATTACTACACTATGCTATCTTTTATACTCATTATACAAACTTGAACATGATTTAAAGTATATGGAAATATGGTTATGATGTGATGGTTATTGCATAATTAGTGTGTGAATATGTACGAATTGTAATGGATATATGTGTTTAGCTATGATTTTTAGTATTGTGTACATGTTTTATGAACTACCTCTTTGTAGCCAAGGAGCTAGAGGAGGTAGACTATTGCCCGCATCAACTATGAGGTGTAGCCTGTAGCCAAAGGAGTTTCTAGACAATAGAGTAGGGGAGGTTCCAGAATAAGTTGAGCGCAACAATTACAACATGAAGGCACTTAATGAAGATTATTGTGCGTCATTATTACATTAAATAAGGATGCTGAAGGAGAACCTTGTTACAGTTAGGAGTCTAACGTGACTGATTCAAACAGTCCACTTTCTAGTTTTGTTACAACAGAGTCACAATTCTATGTGGACTCTTCTTCCTTTTTTAGTTATAGTTTAGATTGCTTAGTCTTTATCACACTCTGATATATAGGGAATGGTGATTTATGATTTCAATTTAGCATCCTTTCTTTAATAAACTCCCTTGTGCCAATGTGTATGAATCGGTGGTTGAGGCATAGGAGTTAGTTAATTGTTCAATAGCAAATATAGCTGTCAAATATTTTTCAATTATTTGTTGTTCTTACACAAACAATGTTTATTGCTCAATCATAGTTTCATGAATAAGATATTCTAGTAGAATCTTATGTGATATTATGAAGTTGTGCAATGAATGGTTTTGAGTTATTACGATTGAATTAATCTAAGAATATAGATTTGGGTTGGATTAGTGGAGACAATCACTTGAGCAAGGGCCACTCAAGGTAATTGTCCCTCACTTCATTTTTTGTATAATTACTTTTGTTATAGTAGTTATTTCATAGATGCATGTTGTGTTAATTAGATTCCTTTTGTTACAGCTGTAAATGGATTCATGAACAATTCTTGTTTCACATTTATGCCTTAGTTTGGTTAAGATTGTTTTACTCTGGAGTGTAGGTTTAGTTAACAATATTAGTTAGATTCCAACATTCATTTCTTGACAGTAAATTAGTCACAGTCTTATACTATAGGTACCCATAGCAATAGTGCCAACATGACTTGTTTTACTATTATGCATTTTTATGACTTCTTAGCAAGTGTAAATACTTGTGCTATGATGATTTAGGTAATTCTTAAGTCTTTGAAAGCACATACCGTGCCAATACCATCACAAACTTACTAACCCTAGTTGATAATTCCATGAAGGTCTTTCTAAAGGTTCAAGTGGACTGTTCAACTAGGTTTCCCCTCTGAATTGTGTGATTGCCACCAAGTTTACTAGACATTAGTAGGGACTCTAAAAATAATATGGATAGATTGGAGGGAGTGGATGATATAATTTCATGGACTATGTCACATAGAATAAGATTCCTCATGCTAGATGTACTATGATCGATGTGCTAAAACCATTATGGAAAAATGTACCAAATTCATGGGAAGTGGTAGGGTAGGGTTTGTGTTCTCAGGGGTATAGATTTGATAGTAGAATGTAGTAAAAGACTCATGTAATGAAGGATGTTCAAAAGGGATGGTCTGTAAAGAAAGTGAGGTTTTTTTGTCCAAAGTATGTGTGGATATTTTTTTCCCTATCCTTATCAAGATCAAAGGGAGGGTGGGTGGATTGGATGGGATGAAGGAGATAAGAAGTGGTAGTTGGGATGGAGTGGATGAAGCTTGCCACCAAGTGTAGAGTTAAAATGGGTGGTGGATTTATAAATGAAAATTATTTGTCAAGTTTTCATTATGGTGCTTGCCCAAAGTACCGCAAGGATTGGATTTCACCATTATATGGATTATTAATTTTTTTGATTTTTGATTTTTTTATTTTATTTTTACATTGGAGAGTTATTTTGGATTTTTGATGCGAGTGGGGATTAGATAGATGGGGATGTAGATGGAGGATTGGGATAGATGGAGATGGGGACTTGAGAATCTATATTCATACCAAGGTAAGAGGATCTTGTGTTAAATGACTGTTGCATGTTCGTAGAAACCATGTTGATTGGTATATGGGCTTCTCTCAAGGAGAAACATGATGTCATTGGAGTTGGGATGAGAGAGGATGATATTGATGGAAATAGAGTGGTAGCTTGGGTGGATGGAGGATAGGTGGATCATGCAAAGACATGGAATAGGATGTGATAGAGGATATATGTTTGATAATATATTGGATAATGAAAGGAAGGGGTGATGGAAGGGTGGGGGAAATATAATAAGGTTGAGGTTAACTAGGAATAATATTTGCACACAATGTGATGGATTGGGAAGCTTTTGATTTGGGATTATGGATGATGGAGATTTAGGATGTGTTGGGATAATATATTTTTGGGTCAAGACAGGTGATTTTAGGATTACCATTTTGGGTTTTTAGGGACTCAAAGGGAGTTAGGATTAATGGGATTTTTAACATGGGTGTGAGAAGGAGGATATGTATTTTGGGATTTGGGGATAGAATTAGACTTTGCAAATATAGATTTGGATTCTCAACTTAGATTTATTGTTTATTTTTGCTTGGGGATCCACATTGTCTTTTCTTGTGCTTTTGAATTGGTGGGAATTTGTCACCTTATGGATCTATTTAGATTTTGGATCAAATTTGGATTTGTTGTTTAATGTCGAGACTTGGATACATGGCGATCCTTAGATTTTGATGGGTTTTTTGGCTTTATATGCAGTGGCATCTAAAGTGCTTCTAAAGTTGAAAGTGTGGTCCCATGGGGAGATGGTATTTTGGAATCCCATGAGCTTAGTGATAGCTAACATCATTTTACAATAGGTCCAATGATGTGTGTGAATTTATTGGTCTTGATTAAGGATTATAGGAGGGACGTTTATGATGTATTTTAGGGATAGGGTGTTGAACAAGACAATTGAGAGGGGGGTGAATCAATTGTCACCTAATTAAAAGCTTTAACCATATATTGAAACTAGATCCAAATACTGCATGAAGGATCCATTAATAAATGCAAACCTAAAAGTCATCACATAAACACAGTAACACCATATTTATGTGGAAAACTCAATGAGGGAAAAGCCACGGTGAGAATTAACTCACACTATAGAGAATATCAGAACTGATTACAAAAAGGCTCACTACCTGAGATAAGGCTCACTACCTAAAATAAGGACTCATTGTCCACAGGGCTACAACTTGGAGGGCTCACTACCACAAAGATACAAAGAAGATGGCTCACTGTCAAAATAAAAAAGTTATGGCTTACTTCCAAAAAAGAACTGATGAATTACACCTTTTCTTGTGTTGAATTTAGTTACAGATGAAGTTCTATAAAGATAGTACTGCTTATCAAAAGTCACTCAATACTTCTGATTTGATCACACACTTTTTGTCTTCTCTTGATTCGCTTATTCTGATCTGCTGCATCCACACATTTTTTTGTCTCTATGCCCTTCTTGCATAACCTCACATCTCCTCTCTTTTCTGGAGAGACACATATGTGTATATATATATATTACACATCAATTAGGTCATCCAAAACATCCATAAAGTATTACACATGCTAAGTTGGCCAAGATCTTCAAATATTTGACTCATAGTTTGTCACACGGTAGGAACTAGACTTAAAACCATCATATCAGACCACACATAACAATCATCTACAATGTGAAGCAACTGGTAAATGAGTCATATATGTAGTACTTTGTTGACATCAATGAAAACCATTTGATGCAACCTTCAACCTCCAACAATCTCCCCCTTTGCATTGATGGCAACACAAGATGTGAAAATCCAACAACAATGTTCAACCTTTGTAAATATTTTAATGAGATGAAATGATTTTCATTTTTCACATGCTTCCTTTCTCCCTTTTTCACATGCTCTCTCTCCCCCCCTTTGACATAAATGACAAAAAAGTTCTTTCTCTCCTTTACTTCAAAAAGTTTACAAAAAGTTTATAAAAAATGATTCTTGACCCCAATCCTTCTTTCCTTAAAATATTTCCTTGTATTTTTCTTCAATTCTAGAAGAAATTTCTTCCAGGAATCCACTACCATCCTGATGTATAGACAAATACTATTGTTCTTCGCTATTGAATCAATTGTTTCAAGAAGAGTATCCAGAATAACAATATTTTGTGCATTTTTCTCAGTGTCCACCAAGAGACCAGAAAGTTGTTCCAATCTTAACTCAATTATCTCTTTGACTTTCCAAAAGGTCTTCACAATACCATCCCTCTGTACCAAGATGACTACAAGATCAGATTATAAGGAATTGATCCCTTTTTTTTGCGTTCCATCCTTGTCATTAAGAACATCATATGTTTTTCCAATAGAGTTCAATTCATGCCCAATAGTATAAATTTTTGTTCCACAGTTCCCGATAACAGTAGGCCATCGAGGATAATACCTGTTGATGTCTCTTTTGGCACAATCAATATGCAAACAAAATATTGCTACTTTGTTTCTCCTGAAAGAGAAAAGAAACACATGGATGCCTTAGCTCCCAAGGTCTTTGTAGTTGGTTCTCAACTGTGTTGATGTCCCTCAGTGGTCAATGTAACAGTAATGTTCAAGGGGCCTACTGGTGTTGAGCTTTTGGACTGTTCTGGAGTTAAACACGAATTTAAATCTACTCTAACCGGGGTTTTTAAAGAAATAGAAAAATATGGATCAGGGCTTTGAGACAAAAAAGCATGACACTTCATCCGAATTAACCAAACCTGTCACCTTCCAAGGAATTCCTAACTAAGGCTGCAGAACAAAATAAACTTGTGACTAACACATAGTTCCATTCATTCACAGTGCTAATTTCAACAACAGATTGAAAATTACCATTCAAGTAAAACATAAAACCAAACTTCATCCCTTGAAAGCTTCTCAAATCAGATGATTAATTTAAGACAAACACCATTCTAGAACACAACATGAAGTAGATTAAGATCTGGTTGCTTCTACTGTTAGTGAGACAGATAAGCAACATTTACAAATCTGGCACAATCACCAGTGTACATAAAATCTGTGACTCCAAGTTGTTTCCATTTACACTAAGAAAACTGAAAGATACATTAGTCTTCTACTTAATTTAACTCCTAGCTACCAGTTCTACTCCTACTACTTTGTGCTTCTAACCTAGAAATTCTCTACAAGTTCTCCCCTTTACAAAGAGGCAAGAATGCCTTATATACAGAACGTATCAAAAAGAAATGTGTTGTCCCCCTGTATTAGGGTTTACAAAATATCTGCAGACTGCAGGAGAGTCAACTCTCAAATCTTTTGAAGAAAGTCGGTCGTGCATTCAATGTGAATCCTCGTTGTCCATGCTAATGAAAGATTTCTGGGAAAGATCTATAGATCTTTTGCTGCTGCAGCATTAACTCTTCTGTCTCTGTGTCCATCTTTGAACTCTCTTGAAGTCTGCCTTGAATGCTTCAGAATATCCCCATTAATACTAATCTGTTTCTGCCAGTGGTCACTATAGCTGTCCTTGTGACTGATAGTTTCTTCTTTCCTTCAGCCTTTCTTCATGTTTTGGACCTTTCTGCACGTTGACCGTCTCCTGGAAGCACCACTAGGCCTCGTTGTAGATCTTTGCATTTCGCCCAAGCTGATCCATTGTCACTTGTTCTCAGAAAGAATCCATCTAGCCTTCATTCTGTTGGTCTTCCACAGGGGCGGTCAATTGATCAAACTGTCACAGGTCAGCCCTCTTAGCTCCTCCTGATTGGTTAGACATACACCACGTGAGCTTCTCAGGTGGTCAAAGGTGGTTCAAATGGCATTGCATGTCGGTGAGACACTCATCGTGTCTCCCCGATGTGATTATCACTTTTAGCAACTATCGGCATAGCATAAGACAGTCGACGAGACCTTTCGGCGAGCTACATAAGTTATACCGAGCTCCCAAAGACCATCGACAAGACTCCTTACTATCGGCCAGAGGCTCTGGCAAGTTATCCCTCGTTATACCGATGCCTCCTTCACTGGGAAACCCATTGCTGTCGGCAAGACCTTCAATGAACTCCTTCTCATTCTTCCCGAGCCCACCTTCTTCCTCTATGAGCTTGACCTCTTTTCCTTTCGGCGTGACTTTCTTCCTTCGCCAAGACCTTTTGGCGAAGGTATGATCCTTGGCTGAGCTCCATTTCTTTCAGTGGGACCCCACTTTATGTCGGCATGACCCCATAGTGATGCCCCCTCATTTGTTTGGAGTCTCCCCAAATTCCTCTTGTTGACCTTCTTGCACTAGCTTCTCTTTTTGTTTCGGCGTGACCTTCATGAGTCGGTGAGACATTACACCGAGTCCCATATCCTTTGGCGAGCTCATCTTTCTTCTCCCCGAGGGGATACCCTGTCGGCGTGACATTTCTTAGTTGCCGAGACCTTTTACCGAAGCCACCTGTTTCACCGATGCCGCTTTACTTCGGCAAGAGTTCACCTCGTCGGTGAGACATCTTGCCGAACTCACTTTTCTCTCGGTGAGCTTCCTCCCTGTTGCTGAGACTTCCTTTGGTCGGCGAGACTTTACACCGACCGAAGCTTCCTTTTTTTGAATTCTGCTGTCGCCAAGACCTCGTTGTAGTCACACCGATGTGATTTCTTTGTTCCAGATGTGTCGCCATAGCATTCTCTTGTCGGGGAGATGTCCTATAGAAACCTCTTGTCTCTGCGAAAGCCTCCACATGTTCTTTCTTTGGCTGCCGAGACTTATTAATTCTCTCGCCGAAGACCACTGATAGAATCCCTCACGCCATGTCGGTGTGACTGGAGCCGTTCGGTGAGATGCTATTGCGATGCAGTTTAGTCTTGCCGAAGTGTTTACTTATTGGTGGTCGATAAGACACTGCGGACTCGCTGAGACTTTATACCGATGAACAGATCTCTCTGCGAAGTGCTTGTTTGTGGTGTGGTAGTCGGTGAGACTTTATGAATTTTCCAAGACTTCTTGGTGAAGAGAAAACCCTTTGCTGATAAATGGATCCTTCTACCACTGGTAGATGAGACATGAAGATCTCACCGAGACTTTTCTCCGAAGGAAACCCCTCATGCCGATAAGAAACTCCATGTCGCCAAGATGATGACCTTTGTCTTGCTGATAGATGCCTACATATGAATTCCACTCGTTGTGACAGTCTCGAGGTCTTGCCGATAGGCAACACAGATGCATATCGACAGAATGCACTGGTAGTCGGTAAGACACCTGCAAGGTCTTGCCGACTTTTTCCTTATCTGATTTTTAGGACCAACTAGATTGAGGGATGCCTTCCAACTGAGCTCCCTTGACAAATATCATCCTGTATGTGATTTAATCCTGCATTACAAAGAAAACCACAGTAAAGATCATGCAAGCAGAAGTTAATTAATCAAAATCATCATTAAAACGAATCCTATGTCAGTAGGGTACTGTTAAATCTTTGAACAAAATGATCATACAAACAGTTTGAGTTTTAGGCCGACCTGCGAAATCCAAGCCAGGGAGGAATTTTAGAGAATTCTAAGTCAGGCGAATTCCAGCGGAATAAACATGAAAACACCCATTAGAAACTTAATCCAATCATTATCAATCAAGGAACAACATGTGAGATCTCAAAATAACATCAATTAATCATAAAATGCATCATCATTTATTAGCTAGCTCTGCTACTCCATACTTCTTCACATTCCATCAGATTTCGGGGAAATCCGCGCGGGACGGATTTCTGCGAAGGAGAAGACATTCTGGCAAACTCGAAAAAAATAGGGAACAACAGATTTTGGGAAAATCCAGAGGAGAAAGAAATCCGCGAAAATCTGGTCCACGCGGATTTCTGTGAAGACCAAAAATCCCCAAATGACAACACTCAGCCGTAGTTCGAGTGAGATCCGGGAAAATCCAGATGGGGTGGAAAATCTCAAACTCAGGAGAAAACCCGAATTCCAACTGAGGCAGAACCAAACTTTGACAAAACCAGAAGACAAACTCAGGTAGAAAATTAGAACCACCAAGGGGAAAGAAATTACCAAAAGCAAAAAGAAACCCGAAAGAAGAAAGGGGGACCCATTTTGATCCAAAACAAAGTGGGGTGGTTATGCAAGGCATAACAAATGGCGACTCGACTGGGAAAATGGTTTAACCATTTTCATGAATTTGAAGGATTCAGCTACCCAGAACTCCTAGTTCATGAACATCACAACTCCAGTTGGGTTAGTTATAACAAGCAAGGTTAAGCTAGAATCTCAAATGTAAGCCAATAGTAACTAGCCTTGAATCTATGTGTGTGCTTGATAGTGTATCACTCTCTCATGAAGTTTTCTTCATCTTTTGGACAACAATGTGTAAGATTTGGACTACATGAGTTCATTTCCTTTAGCTGTCATGCAATGATATCTTGGGCATTGCTCCGCTGCCAGTTAGGCGTCCATAGCCTCGACGGAGATACCTCTAGTTTTCTCACAGCATTGCTCTACTGCCAGTTAGGCGTCCATAGCCCCGGTAGAGATACTGGAATCACCCATTCATATTGAGTCTTCTTTCTCTTTCAGATAATTCTTTTCTCTCTCTTTTTTTTTGTTTTCTCATAGAGTTCCAAATATTTAATTCAATTCCTTTTCAATATGTCAGATGTTTAACATCCGATCTAGGTTGAAAACTACCATGGACCTCATGACAACACTTGGGAAATTAGATTTTTCACTCAAATCTTACGACATTGCCATCCTAGGATAAATATACCATTACAAGAGGAGATGATCTTATTGATTTGTGATAGATTCAGAGGAGCTAGTGAAGGTTATTTACTTTGCACCTTGTTTTCAAAACGTTCCATAACTTTTATTGACAATGGGCATGAAACAAAGAGTTTAGGACAAAATCATCCAACCAGAAAGCCTGAAAATATCTAAACCACCTCCCTCCTAATGACCAAAGTACACCTGGGATAACAACCACCATTTGAAGATGGAAAGAAATAGAGAAACCCCAAAGGACAAAACAAAACAGAAACCAAAAGAACCAAGGAAGCAGAAAGACAAAAAGAAAAGGAAGAACAAGCAAACAGCAAATTATTTACAAACATAAGCAAAAGCAGAATATTTACAAACATAAAAACAAACTATCTACAAACGAAAACAAAGAGAATAGGAAAAGGAAAAAGACAAAACAAAGGAAAACTAACTAAACCAAAAACTGGCACTAACCTATCCTAATCCTAAACTAACTCAAAAGCTAAGCTTTACAAACACAAACCTATAAAAAATTATACATTGACTTGACTGATTTTTCATTATGTGCAACAATCTTAACTTACTAGGCACAGTTCTAAGCCTAGAAAATTTATCTTTATACTCAAAAATATAAAGTTTATAGGCAATAAGTTCATTCTGAGGGCATAAAGCTTGAAATATTATCAACTGTGGGTTCTCAGTTTTGTCATGATTTACCCACAAACATGTTTTACTATCCCCAATGTCATAATCAAACTGAAAATTATTAAAACACAGAGGATAATGAAAGGACACCACCTGATTCAGAAGATTTCTAGATACCAATGCAAGCTTGTGTTGTATGATCTCCTCTTCACTAGGTCTCAGCTCATGGAACACCACTGAATCAAGATTCGGCTTGCAATCAGGATGTTCACTCACCAGCATCTCTGTATTCATCTTGGGCACTGAGTCAAAATTTTTCTGAATTTCTTGAGATGAAGTCTCACTTTCAACTTTCTCTTGAAACATGTCATCCCCTAGGGTTTGAGAGTTTGCTTCCAGCTTATCACCATTGATGTCAAGGATACTTGCACATGGTGAACAAGAATTTCCTTTGAGCTCATTTGAACACATGGAGTCAGAGTCAGGAAAGCACTTTCTCAATTCAGATTCCTCCACCAACACATGTGAGTAAACATAATCAACATCAATAAAAGACTCCCTGGTCTCATTCTCTTCACCATATTGAAGAGATTCAACTTCTGAGATAACCTCTTGGTCCTTTCCTTGGCATCTCTCTGCTTCATCCAAATGTACTCCGTCATGAACTTCTTTAGGGAACAATCGACTGATCTGCACATCTACTTGAATTTCTTCCCTTAAAATTTCATGCTGACATTTAAGTCCTTGACTTTGACCACGAGATTCATTGGCAATCTCATTTTGAAGCATGTCACCTGTTTCAATCTGCCCACCACTTAAATCAGCAGAGTCATCTTCTTGTGTTAACCCACCAAAGTGCGTTTCGTCCTCATTCACCATCATGAAAGAATCTATGAATGCATCGATGAATCCATACTCCACTTCCATCAGGTCTGCACTAGGTAGAGGAGCTTCATCAGTTGTGGAATCCATCTCACTGCAAGGATCAAGGTCATCAAAAGATAGGGAAGAATTGAACCTCTTCACACAGTCACTCTCATCATTTTGGATGAACTGATTATCATTTTCGTGTGTACTAGTTGTCTCATCCTCTCCATTCTGGTGCAATGAACAATGCTTTGGAAGATGACTGAAAAGAGATGATATGGTTATAACTTCATTATCGAGTGAAGTACTCAACTTTGTGATTGGATTTTGCAGGAGTGAATTCTCCCAATGGTCTTGTGTGCGATTGACCTGATATGGGGTGTCGGAGAATGTGGTGCTTGGAACCTTAGGCAGGTCGTAGCTTCTTGGTGAGAATGATTGCATCTTGGAAGGGATGGTGGGTGAAGCAGCATAAGGCTGGAGATGATGGCAGTTTGCAAGCACAAGAGGATTATAACCCTGAGTTTGGCTATTTGAATTTCTAGTGTCACATCCAAATTGTGCCAATAAGAGAGCTGTTTTCAATGCATCACACAAGGATGTAGCCTCACCACAACCTCAGACTTTGGTTGCAAATGAAAGGTTTAAACCCCAATAATAATGTTCTATCAGTACATGATCATCCACAACCAAACCTAAAGATTGAACCCTTTGATACATAAACAGGAATCTGTGATTAAATTGATAAATGGGTTCTAATGGTATCCTTTTTGTAGTTGCAAATTCATGTAAGGGGTGTAGTGCATGAGGATCAAACTGATCTAAAAATAAGATTTCCAGTTCTATCCATGAATAAATAGATTCTGGTGACAGATTATCATACCATTGCCTGGCCGAACCTTGAAGTGTTCTGATGAACAATTGACAGACGACATCCTCATGCTGAACCTAGAGAAAAGTAAGTACGCGCTTGCAAGCTTTGACATGTTCATAAGCATTTTGCCCATTGTTAGGGAAAAATAATGGAAGCCAATCATACAGGTGAACAGGGATTTCATGAACAAATCCTGGTATATACAAAGGGCTACCCATTAGAGCTGGGTTTTCCAAGACCTGGCCCACTCCAACTCACAATAATCCAAAATTACTCATCAAGCCCTCCTTCTAGCGCCAATTCTTATTGACGTCCCTTTTGGCACAATCAACATGAAAACAAAATATTGCTACTCTGTTTCTCCTGAAAGAGAAAGGCAACACATTGTAGGGAAAAATAATGGAAGCCGATCATACAGGTGAACAAGGATTTTATGAACAAATCCTGGTATATACAAAGGGCTACCCATTAGAGCTGGGTTTTCCAAGACCTGGCCCACTCCAACTCACAATAATCCAAAATTACTCATCAAGCCCTCCTTCTAGCGCCAGTTCCTGTTGACGTCCCTTTTGGCACAATCAACATGAAAACAGAATATTGCTATTCTGTTTCTCCTAAAAGAGAAAGGCAACACATGGATGCCTTAGCTCCCAAGGTCTTTGTAGTTGGTTCTCAACTGTGCTGATGTCCCTCAGTGGTCAATGTAACAGTAATGTTCAAGAGGCCTATTGATGTTGAGCTTTTGGACTGTTCTAGAGTTAAACACGAATTTAAATCTACTCTAACCAGGGTTTTTAAAGAAATAGAAAAATATGGATCAGGGCTTTGAGACAGAAAAGAATGACACTTCATCCGAATTAACCAAACTTGTCACCTTCCAAGGAATTCCTAACTAAGACTGCAGAACAAAATAAACTTGTGACTAACACACAGTTCCATTCATTCACAGTGCTGATTTCAACAACAGATTGCAAATTACCATTCAAGTAAAACATAAAACCAAACTTCATCCCTTGAAAGCTTCTCAAATCAGATGATTAATTTAAGACAAACACCATTCTAGAACACAACATGAAGTAGATTAAGATCTAGTTGCTTCTACTGTCAGTGAGACAGATAAGCAACATTTACAAATCTGGCACAATCACCAGTGTACATAAAATCTGTGACTCCAAGTTGTTTCCATTTACACTAAGAAAACTGAAAGATACATTAGTCTTCTACTTAATTTAACTCCTAGCTACCAGTTCTACTCCTACTTCTACTTTGTGCTTCTAACCTAGAAATTCTCTACAAGTTCTCCCCTTTACAAAGAGGCAAGAATGCCTTATATACAGAACGTATCAAAAAGAAATGCATTGTCCCCCTGTATTAGGGTTTACAAAATATCTGCAGACTGCAAGAGAGTCGACTATCAGATCTTTTGAAGAAAGTTGGTCATGCATTCAATGTGAATCCTCGTTGTCCATGCTGATGAAAGATTTCTGGGAAAGATCTATAGATCTTTTGCTGCTGCAGCATTAACTCTTCTATCTCCGTGTCCATCTTTGAACTCTCTTGCAGTCTGCCTTGAATGCTTCAGAATATCCCCATTAATACTAATCTGTTTCTGCCAGTGGTCACTACAGCTGTCCTTGTGACTCATAGTTTCTTCTTTCCTTCGGCCTTTCTTCATGTTCTGGACCTTTCTGCATGTTGACCGTCTCTTGGAAGCACCACCGGGCCTCGCTGTAGATCTTTGCATTTCACTCGAGCTGATCCATCGTCACCTGTTCTTAGAAAGAATCCATCTGGCCTTCATTCTGTTGGTCTTCCACAGGGGCGGTCAATTGATCAAACTGTCGTAGGTCAGCCCTCTTAGCTCCTCCTGATTGGTTAGACATACGCCACGTGAGCTTCTTGGGTGGTCAAAGGTGGTTCGAATGGCATTGCATGTTAGTGAGACACTCATTGTGTCTCCCCAATGCGATTATCGCTTTTAGCAACTATCGGCGTAGCATAAGACAATCGGCAAGCTACAAAAGTTATACCGAGCTCCCAAAGACCATCGGCATGACTTCTTACTCTCGGCCAGAGGCTATGGCAAGTTATCCTTGCTTATATCGATGCCTCCTTCACTGGGAAACCCATCGCTGTCGGCAAGACCTTCAGTGAACTCCTTCTCATTCTCGCTGAGCCCACCTTCTTCCTCTACGAGCTCAACCTCTTTTCCTTTCGGTGTGACTTTCTTCCTTTGCCAAGACCTTTTGGCGAAGGTATGATCCTTGTTTGAGCTCCATTTCTTTTAGTGGGACCTCGCTTTATGTCGGCATGACCCCATAGCAATGCCCCCTCATTTGTTTGGAGTCTCCCCAAATTCCTCTTATTGACCTTCTTGCGCCAGCTTCTCTTTTTGTTTCGGCGTGACCTTCATGAGTCGGTGAGACATTACACCGAGTCCCATATCCTTCGGCGAGCTCATCTTTCTTCTCCCCGAGGGGATACCCTGTCGGTGTGACATTTCTTAGTAGCCGAGACCTTTTACCGAAGCCACTCGTTTCGTCGATGCCGCTTTACTTCGGCAAGAGTTCACCCCGTCGGTGAGACATCTTGCCGAACTCACTTTTCTCTCGGCGAGCTTCCTCCGTGTCGCTGAGACTTCCTTCGGTCGGTGAGACTTTACACCGACCGAAGCTTCCTTTTGCCGAATTCTGCTATCGCCAAGACCTCGCTGTAGTCACACTGATGCGATTTCTTTGTTCTAGATGTGTCACTGTAGCATTCTCTTGTCGGGGAGATGTCCTATAGAAACCTCATGTCTCGATGAAAGCCTCTGCATGTTCTTTCTTTGGTCGCCGAGACTTATTAATTCTCTCACCGAAGACCACTGATAGAATCCCTTGCGCCATGTCGGTGTGACTGGAGCCGTTCAGTGAGACGCTATTCCGATGCAGTTGAGTCTTGCCGAAGTGTTTTCTTACTGGCGGTCGGTAAGACATTACGGACTCGCTGAGACTTTATACCGACGAACAGATTTCTTCGCGAAGTGCTTGTTTGTGGTGCGGTAGTCGGTGAGACTTTATGAATTCACCAAGACTTCTTGGCAAAGAGAAAACCCTTTGCCGATGTATGGATCCTTCTGCCGCCGGTCGGTGAGACACGAAGATCTCACCGAGATTTTTCTCTAAAGGAAACCCCTCATGCCGATAGGAAACTCCATGTCGCCGGGACGATGAGTTCTGTCTTGCCGATAGATGCCTGCATATGAATTCCACTCGCTGTGACAGTCTCGAGGTCTTGCCGATAGGCAACACAGACGCATATCGACAGAATGCACTGGTAGTCAGCAAGACACCTGCAAGGTCTTGCCAACTTTTTCCTTATCTAATTTTTAGGACCAACTGGATTGAGGGATGCCTTCCAACTGAGCTCCCTTGACAAATATCATCCTATATGTGATTTAATCCTGCATTACAGAGAAAACCACAGTAAAGATCGCGCAAGCAGAAGTTAATTAATCAAAATCATCATTAAAACGAATCCTATGTCAGTAGGGTACTGTTAAATCTTCGAACAAAATGATCATACAAACAGTTCAGGTTTCAGGTCGACCCGCAGAATCCAAGCCAGGGAGGAATTTCGAAGAATTTCGAGTCAGGCGAATTCCAGCGAAATAAACACGAAAACACCCATTAGAAACTTAATCCAATCATTATCAATCAAGGAACAACATGTGAGATCTCAAAATAGCATCAATTAATCGTAAAATGCATCATCATTTATTAACTAGCCCTGCTACTCCATACTTCTTCACATTCCATCAGATTCTGGGGAAATCCACGCGGGACGGATTTCCGCGAAGGAGAAGACATTCTGGAAAACTTGGAAAAAATAGGGAACAATGGATTTCGGGAAAATTCAGAGGAGAAAGAAATCCACGAAAATCCAGTCCACGCGGATTTTCGCGAAGACCGAAAATCCCTGAACAACAACGCTCAGCCAGAGTTCGAGCGAGATCCGGGAAAATTCGGATGGCGTGGAAAATCCCGAACTTAGGAGAAAACCCGAATTCCAACTGAGGCAGAACCAAACTTTGACAAAACCAGAAGACAAACTCAGGTAGAAAACCAGAAGAACCACCAAGGGGAAAGCAAGTAACCAAAAGCAAAAAGAAACCCGAAAGAAGAAAGGGGGACCCATTTTGATCCAAAACAAAGTGGGGTGGTTATGCAAGGCATAACAATTCCTATACACACTGTTTACACTCTTGATGCAGTTATTCAATTCATTTATATTCCTAGTCAACCTCTTTTGTGCATTTTAACATATTTCTTCTAAAGCCAATTGAATTTCATCTTTTTCTACTATTTCACTAGGCGACTGTTCCCTTAATATGTCTTCAATCTATTCAATCAATACTTGTCAATTCGCTTATATCAATAGCATTATGAATTATGTAAATAGCCAAAGCGTTTGTAATCTCATCCTATTCATATGATGGTCGAGACAACCATATATCTCCAATCTTCTTCATTCCACTAGGTTGCTCAAGAAACTTTAACATCTTTTCTTTAGTAACATCTCCTTCATCATCATCTGTCGATACCAGATCATCAAGTTCTTATGCAATTTTTGCTTCCTTTTCTTCTTCCTTCTCCTATGTCTTCATATTCTTCAATTCCAGAGGGAGACATGAACCGATTCTTCTTGTTTTCCTCTTTCTGGAGGAGAATCCTTCCTCAAACATCATAATCGGACTAGAAACTACACTGAAATTCCATGCATTTATTTTGATTTCAAAATAATCTTTGCAAACCTTTTCCTTTTCTACTAGATAGTTCAAATATCGGTAAAAAAATTCCCAACTGGTATAGTAGACTTCCACACAACATTTTCTTTTAATGGTAGTGAATTCAAAAAATACATCATCAAGAATATAACCAAGGTTCCAAAGCGAAAAAGGATAATTATCATTCTTTGTCATAGTTATATTTTCCACTAATTGATTTCTCAACAACTCACACAAGTCAAAATCCTCCTTTTTCTCAACCATTTGATGCACAACATAAACAACAATTACTGAGGTAGAACCTTGCATATTCCTAAAATAAATCTTATATGAGATGCCATATGCCACATACCTTATCACTGGGTCAATTATGGTGTGAATTATAAGTGCCCTTTGATCTCCTGTTACTCTAGTTAGGGCTTCGACATCTTTGTTCTTTACAGATTTTTTGATTGGAACAGGTCTGTTATTGAATAATCCTATTATTATTGTAATTGCATCCTTCGTGATCTCATAGGTTTTGTCAAAGATCATTTGATCACCTTGAATTCTTTCTTAAAATAACTCAAATAATGTCCACATTCGAAAAGTATGGAAATTCACTCCAAATTTCTAAACCCTTGTGCCCTAAATTCTTGACCTTTCTCATTTGCTCAGCTGAAAGAGAAGTCTTGAGATTTCAAATCTTTTCATAATCAAATTCATCAATCTATAACTTACTCAATTTCTGTAATTCATTGTTGCATGGACTAAATACCACCATTTCCTTTGACTCCATTGCTTCAACCTTGTTCTTTGTACTTTCACTTGCTATTAACCCTAGCTCTTTATTTCTCAACTCGTTCACTTCAAAATGAAAATGACCACTCAATCCTCCTTATTTAACTTATCACTTTTAGGGTTTCATCATAAAGGATAATTTATTGCTCATGACATCATTTGCACTTTAGTCTGTTAGTTCCCCCTTCTGCCGAAGTTGTCAACCATTTTGTGAAATTCATTGTAAGTAAAAGGGTTTTGCAAATCTTCTGTAATGCTTATTTTATGCCGAAATTTTCTTCATTTCCTGCAGGATGAAAATTCACATTGCATATCCTTGTTTCATCGCATGACGCCTCTTATACCGGGGGTTTGATATATTTTTCTGTGACTGCTCCCCCTTAAGCCATAATAGATTTAGTTCATAGAAGAGGTATCTGCACTGGATGCAGATATAGGATTAAATCGAATTTGTCCTTGTTCTCTGATTCTTCTTTCTTTCTCTAGATCTTTTCCATTTCTCTCCTCACTTCTTCTAGATTTACCTTGTTTATAAGCTTGTTCTTATGTTCCAGATTCAGTTTCTTCCCAACTTTGCTCTTAGAAAATTTTGAGATATATCTTGGTTTGTTGCAAGAGTGACATACAACAAATCTTTGATCAAGAGATTTTGTATTTATCTTTGTCCTAGTGCATTGATTAGCCTTGTGTCCAAAAATATTGCATGTGTAATAGTAGCCTTGAAAAAAATGAAATATTCTACCGGTATTAAATTTGTTCATCATTATTTGACTTCTGCATTTTGTAGATCTATGTCCAAACTTGTCGCAAACATAACATTGTCCACCAAAGAATCCAACACTCTGACTTAATCTATTTTAGTTCATTATTCTTCTACATTCTGTTGCTCTATGTCCAAATTTATTGCATGAGTAACAAAAGCCATTAAAAGATGTGTACCTTTGATTATTAGGCTGTCGACTGGGTATCCTTTCAGTATTGATCCTTCTACTGTTGTCTTGATAACCAGTGCCTTGAAATTTCCTTTGACTACTCATTTTGTTGAAACTAGGATTATTCTTTGAACATTGTCCTTCTTTGAGTCCCAAACCACTTTTATCCTTAGCATGCTTCTGAGATGAAATCAATTCATCAAGCATTCCCGAACTTATCTTAAATTTTTCTTCAAAACTTTTTTCCCTTTCCAAATTAGATTTGAGAATTACTACTTCCTATTCAAGCTTGTCACATTTTTTTTGTCTTTTGATTGATAATTTATTTGCTTTGTCCAATTTCCAATTTCAGATTCTCTTCCATTCTTTTTCTTTCTTCAATTTTCATGCTTAGATTTTCAGCTGTCTCCTTTGCTTCTTTTAGTTCATGGTAAACTTCTTTATGCTTTAATTTAAATTTCCAGATTTGATTTCTTAATTTTTGAATACATTCACCTGCCTGCTTGACATTTTCTTTTAGGTCTTCATTCTCAGACTCTGAGGTCTCTGCTCTCAATTCTTCATCTAAGTCAGATCCCTTCATCATTTAGTAACACTTGCCAAGATCTCCTTCTAGCTGTTAAACTTATTCCAAAGGACCACACTCTGATACCAATTATTGAATAGGACAACTGAGAGGGGGGGTGAATCAGTTGTCACCTAATTAAAAGCTTTAACCATATACTATAACTAGATCCAAATACTGCATGAAGGATTCATTAATAAATGAAAAACTAAAAGTCATCACATAAACATAGTAACACCATATTTACGTGGAAAACCCAATGAGGGAAAAACCACGGCAAGGATTAACTCATACTATAGAGAATATCAAAACCGATTACAAAAAGGCTCATTGCTTGAGATAAGGCTCATTACCTGAAATAAGGACTTACTATCCATAGGGCTACAACCTTGAGGGATCATTGCCATAGAGATACAAAGAATATGGATCACTGCTAGAATACAAAAGTTATCGCTTATTGCAAAAAAGTAATTGATGAATTACACCTTTTCTTGTGCTGAATTCAATTCCAGATGAAGTTCTATAAAGATAGTATTGCATATCAAAAGTCACTCAATACTTCTGATTTGATCACACACTTTTTTTCTTCGCTTGATTCACTTATTCTAATCTGCTGTATCCACACACTTTTTTGTCTCTATGTCCTTCTTGCATAACCTCGCATCTCCTCTCTTTTCCAGAGAGACACATATGTATATGTATGTATCACACATCAATTAGGTCAGCCAAAACATCCATAAAGTATTGCACATGCTAAGTCAGCCAAGATCTCCAAATATCTGATTCATAGTTTGTCACACGGTAGGAACCAGACCTAAAACCAACATATTAGACCATACATAATGGTCATCTACAATGTGAAATAAATTCTGATAAATGAGTCATATATGCAATACTGTGTTGACATCAATGCCAACCATTTGATGCAACCTTCAACCTCCAACATAGGGGATTGGTGGATTAGAGGACAAGTGAGATAAATTAGGAGAGGGATATAAGCATTCTTTTTGGATTAGTATGATGGAGGAGGGTGTGACAATAACTGTCGTAGAGGTGTGATGGGAGGTACCTATTTTCTTATTTGGTGAGGAGGGATTTTTAAACTGGCTCACACCAGGTGAGGCCACAAATGAGGGACCTCATCCTCAACATGAATGTACAACATCAACATGAATCATCTAGACCCACGAGACAACCCAATGGGGGTAGAGAGGGTGAAAGCCCACGAGCACACTAGCCCAACAAATGATATAGTGGTTTGCGTGTGATATTTATATTGTGATATTGGTGTGGAGTTCTTATTATTCACATTTGAGCATGATGAAAAATGAGAGTGTTATTATTAAGATGATGGCCACTTGGTGGATTTTGTGTGTTACTTTGTTGAGTCTATGAGCATAAATAAGTTCAAATAATGCAACATGTCTATGGAAATTCTATTTCTAGTGGTTAGTTCATTTTTAGAGCCCCTTATGCTTTTATAATTTGAATATCAAGTGGGAAACCCACACCCAACCCATAAATCATCCATCCAACCATAGGGGATAATCACCACAAACTTTCTCATGCAACCAAGGGATAAAACCAGACACTCATTGTAAGCACTCCAAAACCTATGATATTAGAGGGTACATCCATGCTGCCAAATAGGAGTTCCAGGTCAACAACACATGATAAACTCCAAGATCCACCTTCTCCATCCTACAGGTGCTTGCCATAATTATTTTCTTGAAAAACAAGATCAACTATAAAAATCTCACTTGAAAAGGGATTAAAATCACAAGGTAGAAAACCTCTCCCATAAATAAAAACCATGGCTCTAATACCAAATGTTAGGAAAATGTGTCCAGATATCATTAGAAACTAAACTCAATACAAATCTTAGAGCCTAAATATGTAGACACTTTTCAAATTTACCCTATGAGGAGAGAAATAAAAGTATATGATCTAAGAAAATTTCACAAGCAAATTATGACATATAAAACAAAATTTTAAAAAGAACAAGAATGAGAGAAGAAGAATAATGAAAACCATAGAACACTAGTGACATAGGTGTACCTTGGGAACACCCTTTAGGAAAAACTTAGATTACAAAAAACATCTGATGCATTATTTAGCAACAAATTTTTTAGTAGATTCTTAGAGTCTAGTTCTCTATTAGGAGAAAGAGGAGATCAACACTCTTCAACCATGGATAAAATTTGGTAGGAGAAGCCTGCAAGATATAATACATAATGCCCCCATTTGAATACCTTAATAAAGAAAAGAAAGGAGGCTTAGAAAATCACCAAAAGACAATACCATAGGTCCAAATAAGGTCCCAAAATACCAAGGCAATAATTATCATGAGCCACTCAAAAGAGTGTCCTCCAAAATAGAATGTAAGTCCAAATGAAGCATCTTTGACCTTCATCTTGCAAGTTGACATATGTAACTCCCAAGTACTCTCCCATGAAGCACTTATTACATCTGTGTATTAACTAATTATATAATATGCTCTTATAATTCCACTATGTAACTCCCTTATCCATTCCTCATTACAACAATATTTCCAAGTCTCTAGTAAATAATAAAATAATTACATGTCCCTACCCTCACATGAGTTTCTTGTTTGACCACTCCATGATTCTTGGAGATACACAAATTATTTACCTATCTATGAGCTATTAAGTTGCAGTAGACCTTAGGATATGCAAAGTGGATAATGCATCTAATCCCAACACATGTAACTTATGTGATCTTATAATTATGAAATCTTTACTTTTTAAACTCTTCTCAAATAAAATATCATTAAAATTAATTAATGAGTAAAAAAGACATATTTGTGAAGAAATGAAGTAGATAAAAAAGGAGAGACATCTAAATATGAATGAAGATAATTGATTAAATCACAATGATAAACATTTTTTACCTAGGATAGTGAGCTAGGATTGTAAATAACAAATGCTAAAATGAATTAAAATGTGATACTTAGCTATATTAAAAGACAAGAGAGTGAACTTGAATATTTTAGGAATTAATTCACCACAATACTAGATTTTTAAAACTAATTCTAGATATGTATCTCATAATATACACATTGGCTATATTTCACTCTAGCTCACCTATATGAATGGATACCTAATCTCCATTAATGTAGACCTAAAATCAACATGCAAATATAAATTATGAATAACGACACTAAATTAACAAAAAAATATTTTTTATAATTCACTCACCTTTTTTGTTATATGTCTAAATGTAAGCAAGGACTAATGGTTTTTTGGAACACCTTTGGGAATTTGTTAAATTTCGAGGGCCATGTTCTCCTTAATTTGATCCCTATTTAGATATGATTTAAAAATTTTGGAAGAAGGATTGAGGATAAAAGGAATGTAATGGACCTAAGATGATGCACGCTAATTATAATGCTTTAATAGTGATACTATAATACACCAATACACTCACAAATTCTATATAATAATTTTCTTTAATGAATCCTAGTTTTCCCTTAATGATTTCAAAATGAAGGAATGAATCTATTTAAACACAACAACATAACACAAAAATAAGCATAAATTTTATCTCATAGTGGCTAGTAAAAATATTGGTGAGTTATAAAATTTGAATTTTGAATTTAAAAGTTTGAGGTTCAGATGCTTAACTACACAAATTCACACATATCTAATTTAGAGTGGGGATCATGACTAATCTCCAAAAATGAGTTAAAATGGGATTAGGATAAGGTGATGTTATAAGCTCAATTCACACAAGAATATGTCACTTGTAGACTAGTTGTTGCATTAAGAACACTCTAGTCAAAGAGGGACCAAAACATAAAGAAAAAAGGGCATGGATATGTAATGTTACCATTACACTTTTTCCTCACTTTGATGTGCATGTAAAATACTAGTTTGACGCTTGTCAAAGTTAAAATAGTTAGAATGAAAATTAAATATTTTTCAAACATTGAAAGGATATAGATCTACTCAAAATATATCAATCATATTTGAATTCTTCTTCATTAGATACTATAAAATATCTAAAAATAATGTAATGAGTAGCATATGTCACACAATTAAAATACAATCTAACGAAAACTTGCTAGAAAAGGAATTATCCTATAAAATAATGCAAGAAAAATGGAAAAATATATGAGATTTCACTTGATATAAAAATTGACAAAACTTTGACTAAGAAAAAAATAAAAGGATTCCAACAAAGTGGATAAGATTGTAAATCTCCATAAGTATGAGCATGTGATTGAAAACATAACTCACAAAAATAAATTTTAATGACATACTCGCCCCCTCTAATTGATTGCATAGAAAGGATGTAAGAAATTAGAGGAGAAGATTAAAATCTATGATAATGATAAGGAATGCAAACTATAAGTAACATTGAGTTTCTCATTTTTAATTTTGTGGCTCTTCTCCTCAATTATACGATTTTCCTCTTGAAAATGTGGCACTCTTGGTAAAAACATTGGCAATAGGTGGAACTATGAAAACATCCTTACACACTCATTTTTCATGTATTTGTAGAGGTAGCTTCATAGATAAATTTTGTATTTGTTGAACCATAACATTTTTTTGTTATCCATGAATAATTAGTGTCTTTAGCATGAAATATGGGTTTTTGAAACATAGTGCTCTTATTTTTTTCTTTCTTTCTTGGTACATGAGTAATTTGTTCTTCACAATGATCATTGGAGGGCATGAATATCTCAAGACCTTTATGTTTAGTGTAGAAAATGTAAATTGAGGGTTTTAATGTCTTTATCTTTATAAAATTTGTAGAATACTAGGATGCATAAATAATTACTCGAGTCTTTCTCATATTTTCTCTTTGTTGCTCTTCCAAGTATAATTTCTATCAACCATGTATATATCATCTTTATGCTCAAATGATACCTCGTAAAACATCTTAAAAAATGTGTCCAATATAAGATGAATTGCATCTAATAATGACATAATGAAATCTATCATTTTTTACTACTTTAACTTGGTGTACAAATTTAACAAGTTGATGCAAAATTGAAGAGCTACTTTAATTTACTTAAGAATTATCTTATTTTTATTTATTCAAGAGTAATTTATAGTTTTAGTTATATATACATTTTATGCCTTTTTTTCACTATAAAATACCGTTAAACATAAGAAATATTCTTGATGAACATCTTATATATATTTATTTAAAAATGCTAAGAAATATCAATTTCAAGTTATTTTATTTACTTAAGAATTTTTTTATTTTACTTTAGAACTATTTTATTTACTACATACATAAAAGACACATAAATTTTAATTTTTAATTAAGAATAATTTTATTTTATCTATACATTGTTTACATTATTTTTATTTGAAGAGCTATTTTACATTTTTATATAATTTTTAATTTTACTTTTGAAAAGTCATTATTTATTATTTTGATAATTCTATTATTTTGTTTTTAAATTTAAAAACCATCATTATTTTAGCAATTCTTGATGATATCACATACTATATGTTACTTTTTAATAGTTTCATTTGTAGACATTAATATATAATTTAAAATTTTGGAGTTTTTTATATTTAAAAAAAATAATATTGTTCCTTTTAGAAATAAAAATTAATTAGTTTATAATATATATTTATTTTTATTATTGACAAAGTAAAAAAAAATTGCTTTGTTTAATAACTATATTTAATTATGTCCATTATATTTTTATTTTATAGTTTCAATTATTTATTTATATGTCAGTTATGTGTTAATTTTTATGGATACAATTATGACATAAAATCTAGTGCCTTATTCTATCCTTGTAGAATACCTCTAGGCATAATAAAAGTATTTTATGTATAAACATTCTTGATAGATATCATCTAAGTTATGTTTGAGTGATAGTCATTTCTTTTTTAATCTTGGATCTTTTGCTATGAATTTTAATTAAAAGTCTACTCATTTTATTAATTTCTCTTCTTTAAATAAGATAACGAAGGATTCAATCTTTAATATATCAATGCATTTGATCTAGGGGAGAGAACCCAACAGTTGAGCACTCTAATTTCACGCTTCTCAGAATCTTAGTGGAAATTTAAAATCAATCCCAATTTTTAACAACTTACTTAGCAAGTTACCTGCTTATAACTAAGGTTTCAGGCCACATCATCAAATATCATGCCACATCAACATGCTTTTTGTTGAGGTGTCCAAAAACGCAAAAAAAGAAGAAGTGAGATTGATACTTTGCATCTACATCAAGTTTTATTGGGTGCTGATGAGGCATCACATGATTTGTTGCTTTTTAGATCTAAGGAATACATTTCATTTAATTATGAGTAGTCATTATCAACACTAACAACTTTAAAGTCACAACTATTGGTCCAATATTGTTAAAAATATTGGGCATTATATAAACAAATGCTATCATAACTATTGGAACATGCTCAAGTACGGGTCCTTTCCCCTAGATACCTTTGTAAACCAAAGTGTCAATTCATTTCCACTAACCTCTAGGTACAAAAACCACATATTCTATTTGTCCAGTCTTCTTTAGATGATGTCCACCTTCCAATCTTGCACGTAAAATGATGTGAGCTAGTCCTTAGATAAGTTGTCAATATTAAATTCACTTTCCATTTTTTTCCACTCCCAATATATATTTTTTTACTTATAGTCACAAATGAAATTGAATTATCTATATAATGTTCTCTATTCTTTAGTTTCTTCATTTTGGACAATTTGACTTATCTTGCACACTTTAACAAAATTTTGACTACCAAATTGGTAGTTCACCAACTCAATTGTCACTTCATACACTTAAAATGTGTTAAATAATTGATTTATTTAAAAATTAAAAAAATACTTCAAATATGTTAAAATAAATTGTTTTGTTTAGACACTTTTATACACCAATGAGTTGTTTACTTACCCACTTAATACTACATTTATACATGTACTTTCTTTTACTAAACGTGTACTCTACTACTATTTTGAACTAATAATGAAACTCTAGGTATTCTCCTTAACTAATATTATCATCCATCAAAATCAACATCTTTAATGGAAGAATCCATATCTCAACTAATAAGATCCCATATAAAATCAATACTTTAATATTATTAATAAAATAATGGGGGTCTCACAATAGGTGGTGGAAGCCATGGCACGGCCTGAAATTTTTTCGAGGCTTAAAAACTTCTAAACAAAGTGAATATGTACTAAATTTTATTCTATCAACATCACGGGTACTTCTTATGAAGGCGTGGTATGGATACAGACAAATGCACGACCCCAAAGAAAAAAATTAAAATAAAATCGCGAACGGAATCAGCATCTTTATTGTACTGGTACACATTTCCGAGAGGACAAATCAAAACAATAAATTGTTACGTACCTACCATGATTTCGTCTGGCCTGTTATCATACAGACAGCAATACTATAAAAGTATGGATGACCAGATGACTAAACGCAAGCTATTATAATATTCTTGTCTGGAAGTGACGGAAATCATAACACTGAGCACGTTTCTTACCTCCTTTTGCACGCCGAGGTAAATGGAATTTACCTGCATCCTTAACCGTTACTTTCCGGGGGTTCATGGTAATTTGCTCCTTTCAGAGATCCCAATGGAAGCAATCCTGTTTTTTTTTTATTTATTGCTGTCCTTTGGCTCAGATGTTCTTGCTAGGGCTTAAATTTGAAAAATGCTTGTAAAGGAACAGTTGTTAAAGTATCAGACTATTACTGTAAATTTAGTACTCTCTTCTTTTAATTCAATTGTTTTCACTGTACAAAATATATGTACTTTCTTCTTCCATTTCCATTTGTGCACGTATCCTTTCTTTTTCTAGGTATTCTTTATTTGTATTCATTTAAAAATAAATAAATCTGTTTTTAATTAATAATTTTTAAAATTCTGAACACTTTCAAAACCTAAAATCTATATCTTATAAATTTCTGGATTTCAGACACTTTCAAAACCTAAAATCTACTGTAATAATTTTCTGAATTTCAGACACTTTCAAAATCTAAAACCTACACTTAATAGTTTTCTGGATTCCCAACACTCTCAGAACCTAAAATCTAAATAATTTTTTCTGTTCCAAACAATTTCAAAATCTAAAACCTACACTTAATTAATAATTTTCTTAGCACTTGATGATCATAGACTGTGGAAACTTTATGCTATTAATTTTCTCCATTCTAAACAATTTCAAAACCTAAAACCTACACTTAATTATTTCCTCTTGCTGTTATCAACAGTTTTTATTCCGATGTTTTGATTCCCAATGATTTTAAGAACCCTTTAAAATCTATTTATTTTTTAATAAAAATTGATATTTTATATATTTGATTTAAGAATAACATCTCTTCAAACTTAAAAGCGAATTTCAGTTACCTAAACCAGATGATTTAGCAACTACCTATTTAAATTCAGCTTTATTGAATGTGTACCCAATCAGTGCATCCAGTTTTCTATTTTATTTTTATTATTCAGAAGAATTTACTGACAGATGGCTACTTAGGCTAGTCTGTGTCTTTACGGAACACGTTATCCGATTAATAGTTTGGATAGTCTCATAAGCTTTCATTTATTATGACTTCAGGGTGATATGCGTATTGAACAAGGCATTAAAATGAATGTCACAGGAGGCAACTTCTGAGCTTCATTTTCGAGGTCGTTAAATTTGGGGATTTCTTTGCTTTGTTATTTCTAGGCAGGAAGAAACAAGGAACCCAGGAATTAGAAAATGAGTCTGGAGAAGATAAGAGAAGATGATTACTTATGTTCGGAGATGGAATTTTCACCTCCTGAAACTCCAAAAGAGCCCATGGAGTTTCTTGCCCGTTCATGGAGTGTTTCTGCTTTGCAAGTTTCCAAAGCCTTGGCAAAGCAGCAGCAACAGGCAGAATCAAAACGACAATGCAATGTTGAAGGAGAAGAACAAGCCAAACAATGGCCTCACTTCACATGTGGGTCGTCTCACATGGTCGTCGACAGCATTCTTGCAAGCACTGTGAGTAGTTTTAGCTTTTGTGATATCATTACCAATTTACCAGATGTATGTGGGTAAATTGCTAAGTGGGCATTTCCTGGTTTTTGAAGGTTTGTCAAAGGCAATTGAAGGGGAAGACTGTGGGAAGGTGGCTGAAAGACAAGAAAGCCAAGAGAAAGGAGGAACAGCGCGCTCACAATGCAGAGATGCATGCGGCCATTTCTGTGGGAGGCGTGGCTGCAGCTGTGGCGGCCATTACTGCTGCGGCTGCTCATGGTAATAATAATAATAATGAAAATGAGGATGAGGAAGAGTCAGAGAGGCGTATGGCTGTGGCCTCAGCTGCTGCACTTGTTGCAGCACACTGTGTGGAGATGGCTATGTGTATGGGTGCAGACCGCCACAAAATGGCTTCTCTTATTGGTTCTGCTGTAAATGTCAAGACGCCTGGAGATATCATCACTTTGACTGCAGGAGCAGCCACAGGTCGTCTTCTATCCATAGCTAGCATGAATTCTTCTCGATAGTTTTTTCCCGAGTTCAATGCATGTATAACTGGCAAACCAAGAACAAGCTAGCTTTCTTGGTGCCAGCGGATGTAGAGTCTCTGGCTCGTTTTGTTGAGAATTTTATGTTTAAGAAATGCAGTAGAGTATGTGCTTCCAATCTCTTTTTCACTGGTTTAGCAAATAAATATCTTACAACACATGCTGATATTCTTTGGCTTGTGTTGAGAGTTGCTTTTTCTCTAACCTCAATTAAATTTTTCTAACAGTTGGGTTTTCTCAAACCTTAATTCAGTTTGTTTCTTGTTCTCTTTTTGCATAGGTAATTTTAGATGTTTTGCTGCTTTACAGCTCTCCAATTGTTTTGGGCATTGTGTGTCAATAAAATTCCTGACATAAACAACAGATAGAGATTTTAATGACAGTGTTTTTGAACATCAACATTAGTCATTGCCAAGGAAGTGATAAACTGAAATTGCTAACATCGAAAACTGGAGATTTTAACCTCCATATCTAGTCTCTTTTGCTGATATTTTTCTGAAAGATGGTACCCCTACCTTTTGATCTGGAGCTGTTTATTTTTCTCAAATCTTGTGGATTTCCTCTGGATTGACATACAAACCCTCTGTCAACTATTTCAAGTATCTAACTATGGTGCATTCAAGAAGATAGTGCCATTCAGTCTCTACCACAGTTGAAATGCGAAATAAAATTATTTTGTTATTTCTATCTACCATTTCGACATAGGTTGATGATTTTGCTAATTTTGATCATGCATCATTGAAAGCTTTGAAAGCAAGGCTTAAATTCATTCATTTGTGTAACAGCTCTGCGTGGAGCAGCAACTTTTCAGGCAAGAGCTGTACGGGACGCAGGTGCAGTTATCACTCCATTTGAGAAAGCGAAAGGTAGTTCAAATTCCATAGTTGCAGTGGAGAGATTTAGCGGGGAGCTGGACAGTCAAATTCACAGTGATTCTGAAATGTGCAGCCAAGATTTTTTGGCCAGAGGATGTGAGCTACTAAAACGCACAAGAAAAGGTCAGTCCTACTTCTAGGCACCCATTTTTTGAAAGGCTCTGAAGCCCTTCTACCAAACGCTTCAAGCACAAGTTTGGAAACTGACATGATTGTCTATTACAGGAGCCCTTCACTGGAAAGTAGTGTCTGTGTACATCAAGAACTCCCAGGTAAGCAAATAATGTTAAGCCATTGGTTTCTGCAGCTGCCATTTCCAAATCATGGAAAGACTGTGTATGACGTACTGTGTCTGGCTGAAATCATTGAATAGCTTGCCCGAGCAGTGCATAAGACTGTTATTCTCCTCACTTTTATGATGGTTTACCCATAAGAAAGCAATGCATGCAGGTGGTGGTGAAGCTGAAGAGCAAACACATGGCTGGCACGTTTACAAAGAAGAAAAAGAGTGGGCATACCAACTTCAATCATGATGTTATTGCTGTGCATCTGATTTAATGTTTCTTATTTAGTTTGTTTATGATGATGGATGAGTATTCTCTGCCCCAATTGAATATATTTGTTTATAATGATGATTCTGCCCCAGTTATATGTACTGCTAGGGATTTCGCTACTAATGCAGATGAAATGATTTGGCAGGGGTTGTATTCGGGGTGTACAAGGACTTACCAGCATGGCCCAACACAGAAATATGTGTGTTAAGTGATGAGGGGGGGTGGTATTTTGGGCTAGAGACAGGCAAAGGTGTGATTCAGTTTGAATGCTTCACTAAGGAAGTTCATGAAATGTTCACACAAGGTGTTGAACACCTCCTTTCTCTTGTACACCGTCATAATTCCAATGAATGACTGACACTAGAATTATGGTGCATGTAAATTGATTTTTGAATAATACAAGTAGGTATTTGTGTAATTTGCCCTTGTATTTTTTTTAAGCTTGACTATTGACAATCATAACTACCTAAACCCAATAAAGGTTAAATCTCAACATTAATAATGACGGCGGTATTGGCATCAGTTTGTCACGTCAGTATTTTGGTTTATCTGTGAGACGGTGTAGACAGGGTCATCAAATCCTTGGATAGTGTCAGGGTTTTGAGCAACATGTGTGTCACTTTCTTTCTAATTAGAGTCCCATCACCTTTTAGCTTGTGTGGGATGATTAGACCTTGAAAATGTCGATCACAAAATTCTTTCTAAGCATTGTATTCGTTTCTCAAAACAGAGCTATCCAGCTCAATACTTGTGTGGAATCTAAAATCACATTCTTCAGTGGTTGCGAGTTGGATTGAGTGGAATGTTGTGATTGTTTCCATCGCCATTTTTATGCGGTAGTTTAGTAAGCAAGTGAAAAAAGTGTCGATATTGCTGCCAAGGAGTTTGAGGGCTTCCACATAGTTGGAAAACAACCTTTTTGACGCCCAACTTCAAAATCTAGTTGGCTAAGTAAACGACAAGCTCAAGAGTGTTAAAGTTAGAGGTGCTCAAATTAGAGCTTGCCTTCATTGGCTCAAAGTTCGAGACAAAGCCTCTACAGCTTTTTAGAGCATTAGGCAAGCCACAACCTTAATCAAGGCTTACTACCCTCGTGAAAACTTTCCTAAGACCTTCCTCAATCAGTATAAATTAGTTTTTTCAAGCATTAAAGGAGACCATCAAGTGAATTCAAGCTCTACAACAATACCTAGATATTGCTATCATTTACTTTGGATGAGCTCTATTTTAAGTGAATTCAAGCTCTACAACAATACCTAGATATTGCTATCATTTACTTTGGATGAGCTCTATTTTATGTTTATAGTATTGGGTTCGATTGGTTCTCCTAGTGAGTTCTTCGAGATTGTGTGACACTTCACTAGACTTGACCTTTTCCAAGTCTACTAGGAGGCAATTTGTAATAAGTAATTGTGAAAATCTATCAATTGTGGGATCTAAGTTATTCCTAAAGTAGGGATTCCAAATTCAAACTATTGGTGTGTTATCAATAATTTCAATGTTTCTTAAAAGATATGGCCAAGGCTTTGATATTGTGCGTACACCATCTTTAGCCTTACATTGTGTCTTGATGGACATGTTCATTAAGAGTTGATACATTTAGGATAATATCATTTTTGTTTAGAATATAATAGAATAGGTCAATGCTTGCCAATGACACATCTTTTTCACAAATAGAACCTTGAAAAAACATATGATTAAATTTAGTGGTCTTTTATTTTTTCTGTTCTTAAATTCCTCAAATTTATAGATGTTTTTTTATTTGCCATTCAAATACTCTTTAACAATGTCGTAGTTTGCCTTTCAACCAATGTTAGTCTTTGATAGTTTTAGGGATTTTCAAATTCATTTGACAAGTTCATTTCTTTGCTCCATCCCTACATGTGATTCTTGTGGAAGCTTTTGGCTATTTTTAGGTTGTAAAGGTTTCTCTAGGATTGGTGAAGGGAATTTCCCTCTTACATAGTTTATAACATTTGGTTAATGGGCATTTTGTGGGCGATTTTTTTCACTTAATTAGAACCATGAGTCTTTTTAGGTGGTCATGTCTTGCCTTGAAACTTCTTACAAACCTTGTGACCAAGTCTTAAATGGAGTAAGACTCAATGCTACAAAGAAAGTCCCTTATCATCGCTTGAATGGTCAGAGTAAAATTAGAAATGGCTTGGTAAAGGGGAGGTTTAAAAGAGTAAAATTAGAAATGGCTTGGTAAAGGGGAGGTTTAAATGGAGTAAGACTCAATGCTACAAACAATGTCCCTTCTCATTACTTGAGCGTTTGAAGGAGATTCAATGCTACAAAGAAAGTCCCCTATCATTGCTTGAATGGTTGAAGGAGTAAAATAAGAAATGGCTTGGTAAAGAGGAAGTTTAAATGGGGTAAGACCCAATGCGACAAATGAGGTCCCTTCTCATTACTTAGGTGGTTGAAGGAGTACAATTAGAAATGTCTTGGCAAAGGGGAGAGGTTTAAATTCCTTTTTTGTTGGGAATGTCTTTTGCCAATAATAACTCACTTGCCACTCTTTGGCAATAAGTCATGCAAAGTGTTGAGAAGATATTTTTCTAGACTGTAACATTTTCCTTGAACAAATTTCAAATACGGGCCAAATGTAGTCCTAAGGTTATGATAGGCTTGCCAAGCTTTTGTAATATTTCATTTCGGCCAATGCCAAGCAAACTAGAGGTTTTCACAGGATAGTATGGGACATTTATTGTCATAGTCAAGATTAAGGAGGCATGGGCATTATTGATGTTTACGAGGAAATAATTACACTTTGTGCAAAGTGGATTGACCATGTCATTAAGGGTTTCCAATCCTAAAAATTCCTTCTTAGAGATTACATTTTCTCCAATTTTTCCTATAGCGAAAAACGTTTGTAGCAAATTGACTTTCATAATCTTCTCATCACAAGTTCCCCTATCAAGATTAAGGGCACCTTTATGACTCATAATATTTGGAAGACTGTCGAAGCAATTAAGCTCTAGATCGATGATGATTTCAAAATTGACATGACCTTCAACCATAACAACTTATGGTGATTGTCTATCATCAATAATAGCAAAAATTCCTAGAATCAAAGCTATCACTCATAATTATACACTAATTATAAATTTATATATACACTAATTATATAATTAATTATTATTATTTATAATTTATATACAAATGTAATATTTAAATATATAAGAAATATTAAGTTCTATTTTAAACCTTCATTAATTATATACAATATATAATGAATTCAAATATTTAATTTATAATTTTAATTATATAATATAGTATTTAAATCTTGAAATAGAATATTCTATAGAAGATATAATTTAAATACATTTAATTGATAGTGATTATATTGAGAGGTGTTCTATAATGACAACAAGGAGTTTCATGTCGTGATCATATACATAAAAACCCCTCAAATTTGATAGTCATTTAAATGTCAAGTAAATGTTTAAAAATAAACACAGATTTTAGAAAATAGCATATAATACCTCTAATTTTCTGAAGTAAAAAGAAACAAAAGAAATACTAAAATAACCCTTCAAACAAAAATAAAACAAACAATATTTAATAAAATAAATTAATAAGTAAATACATCCATATAATGAATAAAATAATTTTAAAATAAAACAAAATAATCTTTAAATAAGTTAATTCTAGACTACATCTTTATATTTTTTAGATAATATAATTTAATATAATTATACTATTATTTTAACATAATTTAAAGCATTCATATCATAATATTCCACCCCATCTTTAACATTGTAGCTACATCTCAATATAACTATAAAATAAAACAACTCCATAAAATATATCTTTACTATTTTTTCAATTTTCTCACCTGAACCAGTCACAAAGCAAATAACAAAATAATCGTTAAAGAAAAGAATTGCCCTTTTAACTTTTGTAATCACTATACCTAAAGGAAGCTTTTGTGTGTATCTAAATAATTAGATTTAAGAAAAAAAATATGAACACTTAAGTATTGTGACAACAATATAATTAGATTTAAAATTGATCTTGTCCTACTATTTAATATTAATTTTAAATATTTTTTTATTTGATTTTCCTTTGGTATATATTATGTTTATAATGAGTATGTAGATTATTATAAGATCTTAAATTTCTTATATATTAATTTTAAGTATTATATAGGGGAAGAGTACCAGTAGGCGTCATAACTAACTTTGCGTACCCACAGATCTTAAACGATACATCGGGATTTGACGAATTTTGTTGGTTTTCTCTATATGCGACTTAGTTGCTTATAACTAATGTTTTGGCTTGTGGGTAGTAATGACGTGTGTTGTAGAATCTGTTAAGTGAGAAAAGGTCAACAAGTGATCATTTTAAAGTGTCGTTCGATACATAATGCCTACTTCACCACTACCCGTTCATGAGTCAACCAATAATTTTTTTAAAAATATCCAATTACAAATTAAAAAAACCTAATTCAACGTGTCTTTCCATGTGGGCCCACTCACATTAAAACCTATAATGCTACGAGGGGGGGGGGAATTTATTAACCCGACCACCCTTTTATGTCCACTACATGCCACATATACCTCTTATTTACCATTGGTTGTTGGACATCTTTTAGCCCTAAGATAATTATTTCCCGCGGTTTTTATCTTATTATTTTCCCCATAGACTTCCTCCCGTCATCTTCTCCAGCTCGTGATGTTCTGCAAAGGGTCTTCTTCACCGTGTGGTCACCTATACTCATCGGTAAAAAACATTGCATCCTTCCTCGCATTTTCCAGGTTCAATAATCGGTTTCTGCTACTTCTTATGTGCAGTTTGATGTGTTTTTTCATCATTTATCTGTATGGCTTGGAGGGTTTCATTGAAATGATTTTTTTCACTTTATACTATGAAATCATTACAGAATGTGAATTAAATATAATTGTCTTGTTATATTATGAATCCCTCATGTATAATCATGAAATTTAATGGGTATTGGGTTATTGTCCCAATTTTTTGACAGGTTTCAGGATTACACATCATGCATGCTATCCACATGATATATATCATCGACCCACAATTTCTCCTTACATTTTTGCAAACAATGATATGATTTAATTTGTTTTCCTCCACCTATTTTGTCAATTCTGCATCACTGTATGGATGTCGTGTAGGGTTTGATTATACTGTGAAATAATTGCAGCGAATGTGAAGTAACTATAATTCTATTTTGGTTTAGGGTTTCATTACATTGTAAAATAATTGTCTATATGATGTTGATGGTTTCATTGCAATGATTTTTTTCACTTTATACTATGAAATCATTACATAGAATGTGAAATAAATAGAACATTGTTGGATTTTATTCTGAATCCCTTGTTTATTATCATAAAATTTAATGGGTATAGGGTTATTGTCCCAATTTTTTGACCGGTTTCAGGATTACACCATAGAATGTCTAGAGCATGAAAAAACCTGACATCCATAGAAATGTTATTTATCTCTATCTCAGAACCTTTTGTAAGCCAATGAAATCCTTTATAAGTTTACCATGTTGAATTTTCCCAAAACAAGTCAACCATGAATTTTTTCAGAAGTCTTACATTGACCCCAAAAAATCATTTTTAGATCCATAATAAAGTAAGTTTACTTTAACAGTTAGAATTGTCATTAAATACTTAACATACTAGAAGTCATTTAGTCATAATCAGACTGCACACAGACCATATGTCATTCCTTTTTAAAACCTATGGGCAATTGGAACTTGCAATTAGATGATATGGACCTTAGTGATACACAATGAGCATACAAGATGCCCTTGAAAACATCAAATAATATAAAATATAGTGAGTTTTCCTTCCCTAGATCCAATTATCTTTGCTTGTTTTCTTTTAAATACAAAATTGTTGGTGGAGTAGATCCCCAAATAGGTTTCTTCATCAAAAGATTGAAATAAGGAACCTAATAGCTAGCTATGGCAATTTAATTATTACAGAAATAAACAAAAACAATCTTTTATGGACTTCCCTAGCTCAGTGATTGCATATAAGTTTAATAAGAGCTCAATAGAGCAATATTTCTGAAACTCAAATTCTCAACCTGAACTCATCTTGTAAAATTAAATCACGATCCTAATTCCTTTAAGCTAGTATAGTTAAAAAATGCTAAATTGAAATGGTAGTAGCTAGATTGTGAAAAATTCATAGCAACACTTCATGACACTAAGAGGATTGTCATGAAGAGAGATGAAAATCCTTTCGATATATGGAAAAGGAATATTAACATCACTGGTTTCAACATTTAGATTAGTTTTTTAGATATGTTCTTAAATTGCATGGATTCAGGATGTCGGGATTAGGTGTTTTTGTAATTGGACATTTTTTCATTTTTTATAGGTTGTCTCTCGAACGGGTAATGTCACAATAGGGGTCTTGTATCGGGCGACACTTTGATATATATGTATGCATCTATGTATGTATGTATGTATGTATATATAAATAAAAGTAGATGTATACTCATGACACAATGCATGTTACATTGCAGTCCTAAGCCTTCTAGACCATGCATGTTTATGATTTTGTTATTGACAAACATGTTTATGCTTCAATGTCATTTAATGCTGGTTATATTGTTTATGCATCAAATCCATCTACTATTGCTACTTGTACAAAGGGTAAATTATGTAAGGCTTCCCAATAAACAAAAAAACAAAGATAAAACCAAATATAAAACTAAATTTATTCAAGACACCATTAAAATCATACATAAATGGTAACTGCAATATGAAATGATCAATTCTTTCCCACATATATGTAAATGTATATATATTATATCTATGTATATATATAAAATGTATGTCTACATATATATGATGGTATCAAATTACATAAACCTCTTACCACAAATCAATGCATTCATTTTCCACATTCCAATGATTTTATGAGAGGGAATTTCCAGTGTCATTTTCATTCCAAATTCTCCTCTGTTTTCACTGAATATCATCTACAAAATTCAAAGCTTATGAAGGAAATTGTGATATGATCCTTTGTTTGGTACACCCAAAATAACTAAATTCATGTTCTCATTTATCAATATACTGTTTTATATTGATGTACTCAGTGTCTACATTATTTTGAGGCATACAAATTATATTGTTTTCAATCAACTATTCAAAATCAAAGGGTCAAAATTTAGAAACAACATTATCCATTTTGTAATCATCGCACAGTTACATCTTTATCATCTACATCTTATCATTCATGTTAAGCTTTCCAATTGCATACATCAAATATAATAACATATAATAACATATATGTATATGTATATATATGTTGCATAGGCGGATGTCATTGCACCAAAAGATCAATCTGTTAATGCTCAATACAACCACTAGATTTATACAAGATCCAAGATCCACAAGAGGCAG
>VDFB02175066.1:25366-137524 GCA_007258455.2 Sequoia sempervirens | reverse complement strand
TTTTATGGCCTATGCTCTAGCCCCTGTTAGTGCGACCAAGGAGTTGGTTCCTACCCAAAACAACTTAGCGACATACTATGAGTGGTGTTACCCTTGTAACCAACCTCATAATTAGGCCACTTGCTCAAATGGACTAATCAATCAGGCCCTTATGGTATAGAATGTTTCAAGTTTGCAGCAGAGTGCATGCAATGATGCATCTTCACAACATCAAGACCAGTTCAACAATGATACAACCCTGCTTAACTAGAAAGGTCAAGAATTCTATGGGTTGAATGAAGATAGCTCTCCAATTGCAACTAACACAAGGGCAAAGAAGAGAGCTTTTGAGCTTATTCAAGCGGCTGACAAAGGAAAGGCAACCACTACAAAACCATCTACATCTTGAGCGGCTCCTCTTTGGCAAAGAAATCAACAACTCCCAAACAAGGAGCAGTCACACCTGCAAGCTGATCATACTAGTATAAAGGTACATCCTAAAGTAAATCCAATTGTACATTATAATATCCTTGATAGCATGAAAAAAATGAATGTTACAATGTCCATGTGGGACTCATTATCCATCCCAGGTCAAAAGGATATGTTATAGTTGGCCCTATCAAGTTTGAAAATGTATGATGAATTCAAGCCCCCAATAGGTTAGGTTAGAGCTATGTTAACAAATAATTCCTAGGGAAATGATCAGCAGTCTTACATAAAGACTGAAAAATGAGTTAAACCACCTCCTTTCTACGTGTCAGTGATTATTGGTGATAAGTTAGTTCATAATTGTATGGTAGATAGTGGAGCTAGCAGCTCCGTCATGCCAAAATAGATTGCTGACAAACTTGGACTAAAATACTAGCCTTTAGAGAAGGGAGTGATCCAATTGGATGGTACTTCAGCTAATACTTTGGGTATTATCAAGGATCTAAATCTCACCCTCCATGCTTGTCCAAATTTTCCAGTCCCTCAAGACATATGTGTCATAGACCTTGCACCTTTCTTTTCCTTGTGTTTATCTAGAGACTTTACAACCAAGATAGGTGGTTATGTGTCAGTTGATTGGTCACATATGCTATTTAGAACAAGATATGGAACCAAGGTTACCATTAAATCTGAAAGGTTGGCCAAAGACCACATTGAGAAATATAACCCAAGTCCCATCAATGCTGCTCCTTCTGCTGCAAATGCAAATTGTGTTGCTTTTACTGACAATGAGTTGGCTGCCGCGTAACAACTCCAATCAGAAGCTATTCCTGACATGCTGCTACATAAATGGGTAGTTGAAAATGTATTGGACAGTCCTGAGGACCTCATTCAAGATGATGGTATGGGAAACTATGTCATTCTTGAGTCTAACACGGAGATTCCAAACTTGGAACAAGATGCAGATTAGTTTTTGCAACCACTAAATGGACTTTGGGAGATGTTCTTCGACGGTTCCAAAAGTAAAAATGGAGCAGGAGGGGGTGCAATGTTGATCTCTCCACAAGGTGATAGGTACTGCTTTGATTTTCATTTTTCTTTTGCATGCTCCAATAACACTATTGAATATGAGGGCCTTGTTCAAGGTCTAGAGTGGGCAAGGAAGAGAGGAATAACCAGCTTAAAAGTCTATGGGGACAACAAATTAGTTGTTAATCAAGTAAGAGGCCTAAATGCTGCTAAAAATGACACGCTTAAGTCTTATAGAAATAGAGTGTGGGACATGCTCGAAGATTTTGATGCTTTTAACTTAGTGTTTATTCCAAGAAATCAGAACAAGCATGCTGACAGACTTGTAGCCATTGGGGCACATTTTGACATTCCAAATGACATTAGAAAAGAAAAGGTGCAGTAGTATGTGAAAGTTGTGGTCAGACCATCAATTCCTGATAATGACATTCACTGGCAAGTCTTTGATAGTAATGAATAGATTCTTTCTTTTTTGCTCGAAGAAGATCGGTTCTCCATGATGAATCAAGAAAAAATCAAGCAACAGTATGGTGATCAAGTCATACAGCTAAGGAAAAATAAGTTACCCAAAGGTCTTGTTGCCTTAGAGTCTATTTTCAGTACTGATGATCAGCTTAAAAATGGTAAAGCTAGCTTGCAAATCAAACAAGAACATTATGAAGAGCTGGAGATTTTCAAAGGTAAACTCAAGATAGGAAAAATTTGTTCACATAAAGATAGACAATCTTTTGTTGCTTTATGTCAAGAATTCTATGATGTCTTTGCTTGGGAGTATTCAGATTTGAAAGGATTTGATCCTCATATTGCTCAGCACACAATTGAGTTAGAGCCTGATGCTAAGCCAATAAGATAGAAACAAAGGCCCTTGAATCCTAAGCTTGAGCCCTTAATGATCAAAGAGCTGACCAAACTAGTTGAGGGGGGTATTGTCTTTCCAATTAAACACACCTCTTGGGTTTCTAATTTTGTTCCAGTTAGGAAAAAAAGTGGTGAAATAAGACTTTGTGTAGACTTTAGGGATCTTAATCGAGCCTCTCTGAAAGACCACTATCCGCTACCCTCCATCGAACAAATTTTGCAAGAAGTTGCTGGCTCTGAAAGATTTTCCTTATTGGATGGTTTTTCGGGCTATAATCAAGTGTTAGTTAAAAAAGAGGATCAATTCAAAACTACTTTTACAACTAAATGGGGCACCATGGCGTAGAAAAGGATTCCTTTTGGTCTATCTAATGCCGGTGCCACATTTTAGAGGGCCATGGACATGGCATTTCAAAATTTAATCAACAAGATTATGCTGATTTACCTAGATGACATTACAGTTTATTCTAAGAATGTTGACGAACACCTGTCACATCTTAGGAATTTTTTTGAAAAATGTAGATAGTTTGGTATCTCTCTCAACCCGAAAAAGAGTATTTTTGCTGTTCATGAAGGGAAATTTTTAGGACACATAGTGTTAAAGCAAGGAATTACTATTGATCCTGAGAGAGTCAAAGCCATACTTGAGTTGCCGCTACCTAATCACAAGAAGGGTCTACAAAGCTTTCTTGGCCAGATCAACTTTCTAAGAAGATTCATCCTTGATGTTGCAAACCTGTTACAACCTTTAACATATATGTTAAACAAAAATGCAATTTTCAGTTGGACAAAAGATGCTAAGAATAATTTTGAAAAGGTCAAGGAGGCCTCAGCAGTAACTCCTACGCTGGTAAATCCCAATTTTTCTAAAGATTTTTATATGTATGCCTATGGTAGCACAAGTAACATTTCTGCAATATTGGTTAAAAAAATGAAAAGAATTTAGAACAACCAATAGCCTTTTTCAGTCAAGGTTTGGTTGATTATGAATAGAAATACTCCTTTGTAGAGAGGCATGTTCTTGCTGTGATCAGAAGCCTGAAGAAATTCAAGCCTTTGATCTCCCATAGTAAAATTCATGTCATGGTGGCACACTCAAGTGTGAAGGAATTTTTATTGAATAAAGATCTGAATGAAAAAAGAGCAGGGTGGATCACTAAGGTCATGGAGTATGATGTAGATATTAAGATCACCAAATTGGTTAGAGGCAGGGGTCTTTGTGAGCAGCTTGTTGCAGGGTCAAGCAGTAAAACTAAATTAGAAAAGGATGATGTGCTTGCTAATACAGATGAATTTCAGAATGATCAAGATGATGTACCAATAGGGACAGCCAATTGGGTTCAAGATATGATCTAGTTTTTACAAACTGGTGAATGCCCATTAGGATTAAACAAAACTAAAAGAAGATACTTTAGATTGCAGTCCATACCATATGTGCTGGTAAATAATGTTCTCTTCAAAAAGGATCTGAATGGTGTCATATTAAGATGCATTCACAGTGATCAGGTTGAGAAGGTACTTCATGAATTTCATGATGGAGCCGCAGGAGGTCACTTTGCTCCCAGAACCATTACCTAGAAAATCATGAGAGCTGGCTACTACTGGCCCAACTTGTTCAAAGTGTTAGGGTTAGAGATGGAAGATATCTAACAATTAAATGTAGATTTAAATAATAAATAGAGAAACTAAAACATACACAGAATAAATCATAACACAGAGAATTTAACGTGGTTCACCCAATCTGGGCTACATCCACCAAACTGCAGCCATCTAATACTTTTATTATCCAGTACAAAACCTATTACAATCTTGCGAATAATCGCGTTTTTCTTCATACTGTAACCCCCATCCCAACCCCTTTTAACAAGCTTTTAGAAGCTTCCAGAATTAGGGTTTTACAAAGTCGATTTTCTTTCTTTTTCGAAGATTTTTCCTTTTTCACTGACGATGCGAAAAAAATGGCAAAATTTTTTTTCTTGGGGGCTGCGCCCCCGAACCCCCGCTTTTAGAGTTGCCGTGAACCCAGCTTCTCGGGGGCTCGCCATGAACCCAGCGGGCCCCTTTAACCCAAACCGAGGGGGCGGGGGCGGGGTGTCACCGATATACCATGGGCTATATAGTATAGCATGATCGATTAAGCCACATACCAACAATCTCCCACTTGGGTAGTCGAGGCTCCACCTACATCACAATCTCCCACTTGGGGGTGATCTGGTTTAACAACTGCTGCACTTCGGCTCCCACTTGGGGAAATAAGGACCTTGGACCCCTCTTTGCTGTTATACTTGAATTCAACCCGAAGAGGAGCCAGCGGTGAAGAGGGCTCAACTTCTCCCTTGGCATAAGCCCGTAAACATATCATTTGGATTGACATCATATGTATCTTGTCACAAGCGACATCCATCTTCCAACATCATTAGAGATAGAAATGATATCTCAATTGTATGTGTTTTGTTTTAGAATGCAAGGCAAAATTTTTTGCAAGATGTATAGCACTCTGACTGTCTGTAAATAAGTAATTTCCATCCTGTTGTTTTCCCAACTCATCCATGAACAATTGTATCCATATCATCTCCTTTGCTGCCTCTGTGGTGGATAAAACAACCACCTTTTGCAATCGAGAAATCCAACTCATTGTTGTCCCACCAACTGTAAATACATAACCTGTGGTACTTCGCCTGGTATCTATATCCCCTGCCAAATCTGAGTCAACATAACCTTTGAAATCAATATTAGAGCCCCCAAAACATAAACACTTATTGGATGTACCTCTCAAATACCTAAGAATCCATTTTATTGAATTCCAATGCTCAACTCCAGGATGACTCAAATACCTACTAACAACTCCTATGACATGTGCAATATCCGGTCTCATGCATACCATGGTGTACATTAAACTGCCTATAGCTGAAGCATATGGTACCTTGGACATTTTTTCTTCCTCCTCTTGTGTCTTTGGACACATATCCTTAGTCAATTTAACATGACTAGGCAAAGGTGTGCTGACGGCTTTTGCATTCTCCATATGAAATCTCTGCAACACCTTTTCAACATAATTAGCCTGAGATAAAATTTTTTTTCTATTTTTCCTATCTCTACAATTTTTCATACCAAAGATTTGTTTTGCTACACCCAAATCCTTCATAGCAAAAGATTTTTGCTAAGCTGTTGTTTTAAGCTCATGATCCATGTGGAGCCGGCTACAAGCATGTCATCCAACATATAAGCATAAAATAATGTAGCTATCATTATCCAACCTCTTAAAATAAACACAATGGTCGAATTACACAACGTAGCCTTACCGACCATAAAGCTGTCAATTTCAAATACCATTATTAAGTGCTTCGCTTCAAGCCATATAAACTTTTTTCTTCAATGCGCACACTAGTTTCTCCTTACCTTTGACCTTCGGAAGAATCCCTTGTAGGTACATTCCATATATATTTCCTCTTCCAAATCACCATGGAGAAAGGCTATTTTAACATCAATTTTGTTCACAAATGCAAATCTTAAGTAGCCACAATACTTAAAACAATGCGAATAGAAGTCATTTTAACAACAGGAGAAAAAATCTCATCAAAATCAATACCCTTTTTCTGTGCAAATCCCTTTACAACTAATCTGGCTTTAAATCTTTTCTTACCTCCATCCTCCTCTTTCAGCCTATAAATCCATTTGTTTGGTAAAGCCTTTTTACCTGCAGGCAACTTGCATAAATCCCAAGTCTGATTTTCCAGCAAGGAGTCCATTTCTTCTTTCATTCCATGCTCCCCTTGAACCTTGGTATCCACTTGCATAGCTTCATCATAATATTACGGTTCACCGTATGGAGTTAACATAATAGTATGCAAGGGGAGAGAATCTTTGAGGTCTACTTACCCTTGAAGATCGTCTAACAGTAGTTTGTGGTATTTGTTGTTGCTGTTGTTGCCCAGCATAAGGAACCACTGAAATATCATTGTTGGGAATATCATCCAACACTACATAATCTTTTTCTTTCTTCTCATGCTGAAGCAACAGATCTTTGTACAACACTTTCTCATTGAATATGACATCCCTGCTTCTCACAATTTTCTGATTTTCAAAATCCCAAAGCCTATAACCAAATTCATCAATGCTATATCCAACAAATACACATTTCTTTGATTTTGCATCAAACTTGGTTCTATTTTCAAAATCTACATGTGCAAATGCTTCACAACCGAAGGTTTTGAGAAAAAAATAACTCACCTTCTTACCCTTCCATGCTTCCTCTGGAATACTACAACCCAAAGGATTAGAGGGACCTCTATTGATTAAATAAACATCAGTGTTTACAGCCTTTTCCAACATTTTTAAAGGCAACCCAACATGCAATCTCATAGTCCGTGCACGCTCCATTATTGTTCTATTCATGTGCTCAGCCACTCCATTTTCTTGTGGAGTCCTTGGAACCATTTTCTGCCTACGAATACCATTGGAGGAACAATAATATTCAAACTCTTTGCTGCAATACTCACCACCATTATTAGATCTGAGACATTTTATCCTTTTACCCGTCTCATTCTCAACCAAGCTTCTCTATTTTTTAAAAGTTTCAAATACATCAGATTTCTGCCCAAGGAAATAAATCCATACCTTTCTAGTTGCATCATCAATGAATGTAACATAATACAGAGAGCCACCAAGAGAAGATACCTGAGTTGGTCCCCATACATCCGTATGTACAAGCTCCACTTTCTCATCTTTCTTTTGCTTCCCATCCTTGAGAAAACTGACTCTCTTTTGTTTTCCATACACACAAATTTCACAGAAATCCATATTAACACATTTTAGACCTGGTAAAACATTATTTGAATGAAGTACTTTCATACCTTTTGCACTCATATTCCCAAGTCTATTATGCCATAGTGCTAATTCAGAGTCCACAACAACTGTATGATCTTCTACCTGCTGAACTGCAACAACTGTTCCTGAAGATTGACTCTTTTCTATAACAATTAAAGTAGAAGGAACAATATGACCTGTACAAAGATATAAGGTGCCTACTTTCAAACCTTTTGCTACTACTAAGGCACCCTTTGTGACCTTCCAATTTTTATCACTAAATGTAACAACACAACCTTCATCATCTAGTTGCCCTGCTGAAATTAAATTTATGCTTAACTTTGGAACATGCCTTACCTCGCGTAGTAGCCAATGATTCCCATTCTGCAACTTAATCTTGATTCTTCCCTTTCCAACAATCTGAGAGGGTTTGTTATCTCCTAAATAAACTATCCCAAAATCCCCTTGGACATAATCAAGAAAATAACTTCTATGGGGGGTAGCATGAAATGAAGCCCCTGAATCTAACACCCAAGAATCATCAACATTATCAAGGGAAAGAATCAAAGCATCCTCATCAGATTTATTACTTATCACATTAGCCTCTTTGCTTCCTTCCTTTTTGTCTCCATCTTTATTTTTTCGAGACCAACAATCTTTCTTCAAGTGACCTGGCTTACCATAGTACCAACAATCCCTCTTGTCTTTGGATTGGGACCTTTTGTCCTTTGATTTTCCTCGTGACTTCCCATGATTTCCAAAATTGTTTCCTCTCTCCTTTGTTCTGCCCCTGCTTTCTGCATTCAAAACACTGCCTGATGTGGATGTTCCACCTGAGCTTTTCCTACGAATTTCCTCGCTCAAAATAACACCAACAACATCATCAAACTTCAATGTATTCAAAACAGAAACAGAATTGCTAACAGCCATTTCCAAGCTATTCCAGCTTTCAGGCAAAGAACACAGAATCAAAAGAGCCCTAACTTCTTCATCAAAGTTTACTTTTACAGAAGTTAATTGACTAGTGAGCATATTAAACTCATTCAAATGATCAGTAACTGACCCACCTTCTACCATTTCTATATTAAATAAACGCTTCATAAGAAATGCCTTATTCGAAGCAGAAGGCTTTTCATATAACTTCGCCAGGGTTTCCATCAACTCTTGAGTTGTCTTTGCTGTTGTAATATTAAACGCCACCGATTGTGCCAGGCATAGATGAATACTGCCAAGAGCCTTTATATCCAAGATCTCCCATTCCTCATCTGACATTGCTGCAGGTTTCTTGGATTTCCCTTCCAATGGCCGCCATAAATCCTTCTGATAGAGATGGTCCTCCATCTGCATCTTCCATAACTAATAGTTCTGCCCATTAAACTTCTCAACCTTCTTACCCTCATCTGCCATTGCTCCCACTCAACCGTGAGACTCCCCTTTCGGCCGGTGAGACTTTCCTATAGACGATAATCGAAACACAACCTAGCTCTGATACCACTTGTTAGGGTTAGAGATGACAGATCTAACAATTAAATGCAGATTTTATATAATAAATAGAGAAACTAAAATATACACAAAATAAATCATAACACAAAGAATTTAGCGTGGTTCACCAAATCCGGGCTACATCCACCAAAGTGCGCCATCAATACTTTTATTATCCGGTAAAAACCCTATTACAATCTTGCGAATAATCGCGTTTTTCATCATACTAAAATACCCATCTGAACCCCCTTTTTACCAAGCTTAGAAGCTTCCATATTTTAGGGTTCTACAAAATCGGATTTTTCTTTTTCCATTGATTTTTCCCTTTTTCGGTGATCACGCGAAAAAATAGGACAAGGGGCTGGGGTGTATAGTATACCATGGGCTATACAGTATAGCATGATCAGTCGCCACATACCAACAATCTCCCACTTGGAGACTGATCAGGCTCTACACTACCACATGATGAAAGATAAGGTGTCCAAGCTAGGGTAAGAAGTACGACCCTCTTGCTAAAAAGTATGGCCTTCAAACAACAGCAACTAATTCCGTACAACCTTGAAGATAGTGCCAGATGAATACAAATCAGCCGCTCAATGATTTTTTCTTCTTCTGATGATTTCTAAATAAAAGCTCTGAGATGATGACCTCCGAATAAGCTCTGTAATAACTTTTGGATGAAGCTATTTCTCTGACAAGCAATAAATTAGTTGATATTTCATAGCCTCTGAATTGCAGACACTGAAGATGGCTCGTTCTCCAATGCCAAAAGAAAACTTGAACCCTAGGCTCTGTTCTTAGAAGAAAGAAGCAAAAGTCAATTTTCCAAAATGCATAATGAACTTCACTCTCAAGCGAACTTTTATATTTTCTCAATTAGGGCGAACTTGGCACAAAACCCTAATTTTTAAATAACTTTATCTTTTTCACTTAAATCTTTTCCTTAAGTTTGGCGTCCCTTTTTGATATAAAATTTAATTAAAAACTGGCCCCCTTTTATGATGGTCGACCCCTTCATAAATCACTTTAAGTTATAATATAAAATTATATTATAACTTTATAATTTTAACTTCACTTTTTGAATAATATTTATTCTGGAAAATAAATATTAATATCTCTTTGAATATTAGCCCAAATGATGAACAGTCTGAAGCCTGATGATAAGTGACTGATTCCGCATGTGCCTTGACCATACTGCTAAAAATAGCCGGAGCTCCAACTGCATGCAACCACTTACTAAAAATAGTAAGTCAAGCAAATGATGTCCGAACGACCCAAAACGAAAGCCAGACTGAAATATCCTGATAACTGAAGCCAAGCCATGCCTCAACAAGACCCTCTATCCCACTGTATTAGCCTACGAGGGTCACATGATAGGCCAATCTCAAAAACTGGGAGATGTCAACAGGAAGGGGACATTACAATCCGCCCCTCCTGAAATTGCTTGTCCTCAAGCAATCTCAACTCAGGATGCTGCAAAATCTCTTCACTCTCCCAAGTAGCGTCCTCCACTGGCAAATCTCTCCACTTCACCAGATATTCCCTGATAGTCCTCCTACGCAACTATCTCTCTCTGTACTCCAGAATAGACTCAGGTACTAGAATCAACTTTCCCTCATCATCTAAGGGAGGCAACACTATTGAAGGTATCACATGATGACCTAACGCCTTCTTGAGGTGCGACACATGAAAAACATTGTGAACCTTACTATCTGCTGAAAGCTCTAGCTCATAAGCCATCTCTCCAACTCATCTGACAACCCTGAAAGGACCATAGTATCGAGGCTTGAGCTTCTCTGAACCACTCTTCCTGAGAGTAGACTGTCGGTAGGGCTGCAACATGAGGTATACCATATCACCCACCTCAAAAGATCTCTCAGTTCTTTTCTAGTCTGCATACTACTTCTGCTGATTTTGGGCCTTCGCTATGTTCTCCTTAAGAGCCCTCATAATGTCCTAGCTCTCTTGCAATAAATCTCCAGCACTAAGCACTCTGCTGTCACTCAACAACAAATCAAGGAAACTAGGCGCCTCATACCCATATAACGCCATGAATGGGGACATCTGTATGGTCATGTGATAAGTGGTATTGTAACAATACTCACACAACTATATCCATCTAACCCATGCCTTCTGCTGCCTTGCAATGTAGTTCCTGAGGTAACCCTCAACCCATTTGTTTACTATCTCCGTCTGACCATTGGTCTGTGGGTGGTAACTGGTGCTTGGTGTAAGCTCGGTCCCGCATAGTCTAAACACCTCTTGCCAAAAGTGGCTCAAGAACCGACTATCCCTGTCACTGACTATGCTCTGAGGTAACCCATGCAATTTGAAAACCTCATGGAAAAATACCTCTGCTACCTATGTAGTTGTGTAAGTGGTGGTGATCGAAAAGAAGTGGGCATACTTTGTCAGCTGATCCACTACTATATATATGCAATCTCGACCCCAGCTTTAGGTAAGCCCGTAATAAAATCCATCGACATGCATTCCCACTTCCTAGCAGGAATTGGAAGTGGCTGCAACAATCCTGCCGGATATGTGTTCTCTTGTTTGTTCTGCTGACAAACAGGACACTCACGCACATATCGAAGAACATCTGCCTTAAGAACCTTCCATGTAAATCTCTCCCGAACCTGTCTGTATGTCTTAAAATATCCGGGGTGCCCTGCTGTAGGTATACCATGAAAAGTACACAAAATGGTGTTCTACATTTCTGACCTTGGGATCAAGAAAATTCTGTTCTTGTAGATGATTAACTCATTTACAAGTGTGTACTTGGTGTCTATAATTGATCCCTCAACAATACCAGATGCCCATGTGTCTTTGGCATACTCTGCCACAATCAAATGCCTCCAATCCTTCGTAATCTGTACCATAGAACTCAGATGAGGTCGGTGGGAAAGAGCGTCAGCAACCACATTCTGTGTACCTTTGATATAGGTGATATCAAAGTCATATGCCTGTAACTTACTCACCCACTTCTGCTGGCAATCACTCAAGTCTCGCTGCCCTAGGAAATGCCTCAAGCTATTATGATCAGTTTTAATGCAAAACTTACTGCCCACTAAATATTGCCTGAACTTGGCCAAGGCATGCATTATGGCCAACATTTCCTTATCATATATGCTGTAAACTCTCTTTGGTCCTCTGAGTTTCCTACTCTCAAAAGCAATCGAGTGCTTGTCCTGCATAAGCACCACTCCAATGCCCTCACCAGAAGCATCACACTGAAGCTCAAAAGGTTTTGTAAAATCAGGTAATGCCAACACCAGACACGTAGTCATGAGCTCCTTGAACTTCTCAAAACACTCCTGTGCCTCAAGAGTCCAAATGAATGCACCTTTTTTCAACAAGTCAGTCATAGGTGCTGCATGGCATGAATACCCATTAACAAATCTGCAGTAGAATCCACACAATCCAAGAAAACCTTGCAGCTGTGTAAGGCTCTCAGGGGTAGGCCACTCTATGATAGCACAAATCTTCTCAGGATCCATCCGCACTCCCTCTGCGCTGATAATATGACCTAAGTATAACAACTTAGTCATCCCCAAATCACATTTGGATTCCTTGGAATACAAGGACTCCCTCTCCAAAATACTAAGTATTGTCTCCAGGTGAGCCAAGTGCTCCTGCCATGTCCTGTTGTAGATCAAAATGTCATCGAAGACGACAAGTACATATCTCCTCAATTGCGAATGGAAGACCTTGTTCATAGTAGACTGGAAAGTTACTGGAGCATTGGTTAGCCCAAATGGCATAACCACAAACTCAAAGTGTCCACAATGATAGCGAAAAGCGGTCTTCTGAATATCCTGCTCACGAACTCTAATCTGGTGATACCATGATCTCAAATCTATCTTCGTGAAATAACATGCACCATGAAGCTCATTAATAAGCTCATCTATGCGGGGTATAGGATATCTGTTCTTAATAGTCTCTTATTCAGGACCCTGTAATCTATGCACATATGAAGAGTGCCATCTTTCTTCTTCACTAGAACAACTGAAGAAGCAAATGGTGACTTACTTGGCCGAATGTGACCCATAGCAAGCAGCTCCTTGATAGTCTTCTCTATCTCATCCTTAAGCCGCTTTGGGTGCCAGTAAGGAGTAATCATGATGGGCTTGGCGCCCTCCTCAAGCTCTATGATGTGCTCAATACCCCTGTCAGGAGGTTTCCCAAGTGGAATGTCACTGAAAACCTTCCCATACTTAACTCTCAACTGCTGAATGTCAGGATGATACTCGGTCTTATGATGTCCCTCCTGTGTAGGCATCAAAGTACATTCTGCAGCCCACTCAACCATGTCATGGCATATAAGTCTCTCCATCTGTCGGAAGGAAATGGTTTTGATGTTACTATCTCAGATGGCTTTTAATATATGAGTCTTCCCATCCACCTCAAACTGGATCTCCATGTCTTTAAGGCGTAGTGTAACCTCCTCAAGTGAATGAAGCCACTACATGCCCAAGACTAAATCTATATCGCCCATATTCACCACATGGTAATCAACTTTGAATTCATAATTATTCAAGCGTAAAGGAAGATCCCTAATCATACGGTTACATGTGAGAGTGTAACCATCAGCCACCTTAACCCGAATGCCTTCAAACTCTTCAGTCATGATCCCATGCCTCTCCACAAATCGAGCATCAATGAAATTATGGGTGGCACCTGTGTCCAAAAGGGTGATAACCTTTTGACCAGCCAGAACTCCACGAAGTCTGAAAGATCCCTCTTGCTGAATGCTGGACAATCGTGCCTTCTGGAGTTGAAATCCTGCCTCTACCACTGCCTTAGGCTCTAAAGCCTCTGCCTCTGACTCCTCAGAACTCTCCTGCTGTTCATAATTTTTAGATTCTGAATCTTCATAATAAGCCCACATAATTCTTTTAGCCTTGCCCTTAGGCCTCAAAGGACAATCATGATTAGCATCATAGGGACCCTTGCAATAGAAGAAAATCTTCTTCTTGCGTAAATCATTAAGGGTCTCGTGATCCAATGGTGGTGCAGATCTCCCTTTCGGATCATTCTTAAAATCTGATTTCTCTTTGTTCTAATTGAATCCCCTATTGTCTTTAAATGAAGAATTACTCCTGGAGTTGAACTTGCTAGATGGGGCTGCAAGTTCCATGCTTCGTGCTTTCTTCATGGCTTCCTATAGTGAGGGAGGATTGAAAGCCTTGATCCAACCTTTGAGTGGTTCAGATAAGCCCTCAACGAACAAAACTACCAGCCTCCTCTCTGTGATGTTTGGAACCATAACTGCCAAGCGTTGAAATTCACTCATGAAGTGATCTAAACTGCCTGTTTGTTTCAGCTGTGCCAAATCTTTGAAGTAAACCTCTGGATCTTTCTTATCAAACCTCTCCACAAGTCTATCCATGAAGTCCTGATAAGTTGTCACCTGGTTATGCTGGAGCGTGATCATCCCATGAGACCACCAATCATGTGCAACTCCCTCCAAATGCAAGGTGGCATATTTAATGGCCTCAATCTCTGTCATGGGTCTCAAGGCTAAAAATGTATCAAGATTATGGATCCAAGCTTGAGCTGTCATCTTACCACTACCATCAAATGAAGGTAAAGTGAGCTTGCTTGCAGCATGTGTCAACTCACTGTTTTGGTTCTTAGGCCTTCTGTCTTGCCTGACTGCTCGGTAGTGTTCTCTCCTCTGGTTCACAAATCTCTCAAATGTCATCCTCTCTTGCACTTGTGGAGCCAACAATTCCCATTCATCATTTGCAGCCATGACGGTATCTGCGAACATCTCCTCTCCTGCTTCTTCTGCAAGTGCTACCTCCAGTTCATTTCTAATGAAAGTAGGACGAGTAGGCCTTTCTGCTATCCAGGATCAAGTCCTTTGAGCTCTGGGTGATCCCATTGCACTCCTATTATCTCCTTGTTCTCGATTCTGTCTGTCCGGTTGATTCATGTGCTCAACCAAGGTGGTGAGTGCCTGCAAAGCTTGAGCAACCTGCTGCTGTCTTGCAGCCATATTTCTGAAAAATTCTCTTTCTTCCCGTTCATCATCTCTGTGCCCTCTGGGTGGACTGCCAGCTTTCCTGTCACCCATCTTAGCCAAAGGTACCTCTATAAATGGGTTATCAGTTTGCCAGTGTCTCTCTTGTTCTGCTCTTCGACAGGTGTAATACTTGTGAGGTCCAACCTCCTGTGGTTGCATGTGACTCTCAAACCCTCAGGATGGCAGGAAACCACTCTGATACCACTATAGAAACCCCTGTTCTCACTGTTATGAAACTAAATGGTTTTTTTGTTTGTTTTTGATTTTTTTATGTTTTGGTTTTTTTGCATGCAATAATATAAAATGCGATTTTGAAAGAAATACTTCTAAAAATTTAAATAAATTCCAAAAAGTACAAACTGAAGCAAATAAGTCTCTGAAATGATAGCATATGGAATCATTATTCTTTTCAGATGATTACAAAGGTAAATCTCTGACATGTAGACTGAAAATACAAACAAAATATGATATCTAAAACTTGATTGCAACCGCCTGGATGAAGTATGATATGGTATGGCTAAACCCAGAAGACCCTTTTTGAACCTCGAAATAGATGCAAACTGCCCCAGAGAACTAGGCGTCCAAATTGGAGAAGGCAGAAGGTTGAAAGATAAGGCATCCAAGCTAGGGTAAGAAGTACGGCCCTCTTGCTGAAAAGTACGGCCTTCAAATAGCAACAACTAATACCGTACAACCTTGAAGATAGTGCTAGATGAATACAAATTAGCCGCTCAATGATTTTTTCTTCTTCTGATGATTTCTAAATAAAAGCTCTGAGATGATGACCTCCGAATAAGCTCTGTAATAACTTCTAGATGAAGCCATTTCTCTGACAAGCAATAAATCAACTGATATTTCATAGCCTCTGAACTGCAGACACTGAAGATGGATTGTTTTCCAATGCCGAAAGAAAACTGGAACCCTAGGCTCTGTTCTCAGAAGAAAGAAGCAAAAGTCCAAAATGCATAATGAACTTCACGCTCAAGAAAAGTTTTATATTTTCTCAATTAGGGCGAACTTGGCACAAAACCCTAATTTTTAAATAACTTTATTTTTTCACTTAAATCTTTTCCTTCCAGACTGAAATATCCTGATAACTAAAGCCAAGCCATGCCTCAACAAGACCCTCTATCCCACTGTATTAGCCTACGATGGTCACATGATAGGCCAATGTCAAAAACTGGGAGATGTCAACAGGAAGGGGACATTACATATCCTCAATATGTGATCAATAATTTTATTTTCATAAATTTTTTAATGCTACTTGTGATAAGAAGTTTGTTGAAATCCATGCATAATAGTGGAAGAGAAAAGTGTATACTTCACTTCTTCACCTCTATGTGTTATATCATTTCCATGTTTATGATCTTAAGTGTTTATGGGTCCTAAAAGGTCTCAAGTTGCGTGTCTACACTTGTGTATTTAAAGACTATCCCAATTCATTTCAATATTTAAACACAAGAGCTTCGTTGAAGAGAATTAATGAAAATCATTATCAATTCTCATTCACATACTTGATCACACACACGCACACATCACAATTTCAATTTCAATTACATGTGGTTTACATCTAGACACTATCATTGAAATTATTTGTTTCTATGTTGAGTAAATCCTAGAGGCCTAATTGTCATTAAGGAAGTTCCATATTTCACTATACATACAAGCCCCAAAGATGTTTGTTAGCACCACCCAATTCTCCTAATATTACAAATATCACATAGGTAAAAAAATTTGACAACTACTAAAGGTCAAATTCTACATAGTACATAATCACACTACCTAGTCAAGATCATGACATGATCCCAAGTTCCAAAATCCCAAGGTTTTTCATCATAGGTTTCTAATGCCATATTCAATTCTATATTTTAGTTATTATTTATCTATTTTAATGCCTCCATAGTGAAAGTCAATATTGCACCAATTTTAAGGTTAGCCTTAATTCCATCACAATCATTTTAATCTTTTCAAAATTATTTTATTATTAGCTCCTTATATATCTAAGTTGTGAATTTTATTGATTTATATCATCAATTATCCCTTAGACTTATTTGTAGTGTGTGTTTTATTCCTTATATTTTGGTAAACCCATAAATTTTAATCTTATCCTTTAGGGTAGATTTTCTATTTTTCTATGAGTTTTAGATATAAGTGCATTGATATTTCCCATCATTTTAAAAAATGGATTTCTCCTTTTTACATTTAATATTTTATCTAGGGTTTTGGCCCTTATTTTATTTTCACTTTCAGAGCCTCTTATTTACTTTACAAATTTCAAAGACCTTAGTCATGTATCCCATCAAACTTTGTACTTATCTTATATTCATGCATGTATCAAGGGTTTCAATGTGTTCTTGAAACTTGTTACATAAGATCAATTGTTCCTTAATGACATCATGTTCTACCACATAGATTATGGTGTGTTTCAAATGTGTTTTTTTATTATATACATGAAATTTTATCCTTCGAAAACTTGTATTGGTTTTCCTTTTGTATTAAATGCTTCCACTTCATTTAAATCTAGGTGCTTCCTAATTATTATATTTCTTCCATGTAATACAATAGTGGTATTCCCTTGAGTAACTTTACTTATGATAATGATATAGCTATGGATGATAACTCTTTTAATGAAGAAATCCATTCCACAACTCCTAATAGTCCCCCCTCTATATTTTTGGTTCATGGTCTATTCATGATTTATTTGAGGAACTTAATAATGTTCATCTTATATATGAACATGCTACATTTTATTCCTCACATGATGTTGTTATGTTTAATAAAGATGATAATTATTTAACATATATTTACTCCAAGGGTGTTTTTGATGATTCATTAGTTCACAATGGACTCTATTATAGTCATAAATTACATACTTTGCACTTTTCACTCTATGTTTTCCACTCACTTTGATTGGTTTCACCCCTAGACATGATTATAAATCATTCACATTTTTTCAATCCTTAAATCTCTCACAAGTGTGCCAAACCATTAAACAAGATTCTATTATACTATACCAACCTATTCCATGTATTATGCAATGATGTGTTCCTTATAACATGAAATCCCTATTAGGACCCTTATGTCCTATCCTTTTGTTATGATGCTGTTAGGACCCTTTCATTCTAACCTTTTATTATGAACATTTTAATACTTATAGTTATTTAATGTAATAATTTTATGTTAGGTGTGGATTTATTTCACATTGGTTGCACCTCAGTACTCACTATTTGCATTGTATTTATATTCAATTTGTAATAAGAGTGAAGATCATCATGGATTTAATATTGTATCAGAAAATTTATCTTAAGTAGGTTTCACCCTCAAAGAGGTCAATAATACTTATTTCTAATATTTGAATAAAATCTTCAAGTTGCTCTTCTTCCAAGCATTGTGTTCATTTTCATATTTTTTTCTTCTATTTGATAATATTTTATAGGCGAGATCTTAGCAAGTGGCATTAGATCACTTTCCAAGGATAAAATTTGTAGGAGTAAATAATTTAGTGACTTATAATAACTGCCTGTCATATGCTCTCACCTTGCCCTTGCAAGATCTCATTGATAAAAAACGATGATAGTAGTGGGGGTACTAACTATTTTTATCCAATTTTCCTACACTAGTGGTCAAGTTAGAAACCCTATGCCAAGGGTTTCAAAATGTCCTTAAGCAAATATAATTTTTGGCTAAGTGAATTGAATCAACATGTCAAGTGAAGTGAAACTATACTTACCAATACCTAGGACTTAAACAACATCTATGTATGACTTTGAGATTCCATGTACCTTCAATATATTAGAATATCATCTACAATTAGGAGAAATAATGTATAGAAAGCCATTGGCTATCTAAAATATATAGTTCACTATTTAGTACTAAGTTCCAAAAAATCACTTTGTGTACCTTAGATACAAGGTAGTGCAACTATAGGGAGGTGGAATCCTCTATAGTTAGAGCTTTAAAATATCAAGTAGACTCACTATATGTGAATGAGAAAAGTATATCAAAGAGCCTAAAGATTATACACACTTACCCTATACATTTCTCTCTTAATCATTAGTTGTGACTATATTTACATATATTTGGTCAAATATTGATAGATCTAAGTAGATTTGCATAGAACTTATTAAAATTACATATATCCAAGAATATCACACAATATTGAGAAGCTTAATACAATAATATAGTGGGTCTTTGAGTTATAGCATTTAGAACAAAGGAACTATGTTAGTTGCATCTCAAATTTTTACCTCCCATACAATCTACTAGTCTAAAAAATTGGAGTGAATTAATCTCAAGTTAGAAGAAATTTGACATTTTCATCAAAAAATTATTATAGGGTATAATTTGTAAAAAAAATATTGAGAAAATTATTTGACTATTTACAAAATATATTGTTTTGATCATCTTAGCTTGCTAATCATTTTGGTATAATTTTATTGCAATCCCTCTAGTACCCTTGGGTGGTTAACATGGAAAGTAGCTACAAATTACAATACTAGCATGACCTTTCTTTGAAAAGTTAAATGAAGAAGTAAAAAACCTATAGTCCACTCTAACTTAATAATCACCCAGGACAAGCTACATCACATTGATGATATTCATAACCACTCCAATGCTTATAAGATTCAATGTACTCATAGAATGGACTTCCCTAAATTTGATGGTGAAGAGCTTATAAGTCAATTATATAGAGTAAAATAATAGTTTATATTCCATCAAGTTACCACACAAAAGAATTTCCACTGCATTCTTCCACTTGGAACATGATTCTATCCAATAGTATTAATGAGTATAAAAATAAATGGTTTTCTCCTATGGAAGGAATTTCATAAGGAGCTCCTCACTCGACTTGGTCAAGTGATTACAAAGATTTCATAGAACCTTTAATTAAATTATGAAACACATGTAGACCATGGTTAAAAAATGTAATTTGAAGAAATATTAAATTGGACAAGTGGGCTCACTAATAAATTTTTCAATTTTTTTTTAAATTGTCAAAATAAGACATCCATTTAAAATTGAAATTCAACCTTTGTATATTTATGTAAGCTCTCTATGAGACATCATATTTCTTGAGTTTGTAGCAGTGTAAGAGTGCTTCTAGTTTAATCTATATAGAGTTTTTTCAAATTCAATATTTTGGATCACAATCTATGATACATCATCAAGAAGAGGATAATAATGATGGATCATGGAGTAAGATCTAAAATTTTGATGAGAAAATACAATACATAGTTTAGACCAGAACCACACTCTTATAACTCTCAATGAGCTTCCAATCTAGTAATTTTATCCAAGCCCAAATTTGTGCCAACATGTGAACATATATGCCCCAAGTAGTATATAATTTTCTCAAGATTGACACAAAGCTATGACATATTACTTCCTTTAAATTATTGTTTGTCATCTTTAATTAAAAATTTGGAAAGTAAAAACACTTAATACATATTATTATTTGAAAAGAAGGATTTTATTCTTTTAAAATACATATATTTTTATTTAAATTAAAACATAAAATTTAAATGTTTTTATTCTCAATTCAATTTGAAAATGAGGAAATAATTCATATATGCTTTTTCTTGTTTTAGAAAAATAATTTTGTTTATATTTCATTGCACTAGGATAGAAAGACAATTTTACTTGTGTTCACATTAAAAAAAAAAGGGGAAAGATTTAATTCTATAAAGGAACTTGGGAGATATTGTAACCAAAAATATTATAGTACATGTTATAAGAAGATAGCCTTACATACTTTTCATGATCGTTGAATGAAAATTCACACATCTTAGAAGGAAGTTGCATTTCACATACTTTTTCATTAGTATGATTTTTGCAAGAGGTTGAATTTGAAATGATTAAAGATTAAACAATTCTAAAATATAAACAATTTTTTTCATTTGAAATTATTAAAGTGAATTTCTTTCTTTTATTTAAAAGTTATCATTTTTGGTCAATAGTTGTATGGTGTGATGGTTAAGTTTTGTTGTTATTCTTACCATCAAAGTTCAAATTCCATTGGGATGTAATTGTTGAAAATTTATATTGGAGATGAGGTCTCCCATTTGTGACCTCACCGGTTAGCTTTGCGCCAAATACATTTACCCCTCTTAATAAAAAAAATTATCATTTTTGCACCATCATTGAATGCGAATTTATATCACATCTTAGAAAGAACTTGCATTTCACATATATTTTCATTAGCATAATTTTTACAAGAGGTAGAATTCAAAAACTCTAATTAGAAAATGAATCCTCTAGATTTTCATAACAAAGTTTTTTCTTCCATTTTAAAATATTAAAGTTAATTTCTTATTTTAAAAAAAAGTCTATTATTTAAAAATTATCATTTTGCATATAACAAAAAATCATTCATCTAAGAAATGATTTCACCTTAATTAGCTTCTCATTAATTGACACAACTACATAAAAACATAATGCTTTACATAAGTATTTTATGTTTTTGAAAGTAATGAGACATATGTAGCATCTATTGTGTTATGGTATATTTGATAAAATAGAGTTTTATGGAGAAGTCATTGCATATAATATGATCTTATAGTGTATAGTGGTAAACTTTATATCTAAAAACTAAATGAAAATGTGGTTGGTTGTGGATTTCAACTTTTTATGAGTATAGATGTTATGTTTGGATCTTTTCAATTTTGTGGGGATGCATTATGACTAGACCTAACATGAAAATTTTAATTAGATGGTATAAGAAGAATTGCATGAGAGAGAATGTACCTACGTACATGTGTCATGTGATTGTTATTGTTTTATGTATTATTTGTATGTTTATTTATTTTTTGTTTGTGCTAGAATATAATTACCTTAGTTACAGCATAAAGGGTGGCTACTTTCATTAAAGTTGTCTTGTAGATGTATTTAAGAGTTGGTATCCTTATATCTTGTGATCCTTAGAATGATATTTGGTTTCTTGATTTCCTATCTATCATCAGTACTAATTTTATTTTATTTAATTAAAAAATTAGGCATATTGGTTATTACTTAAGTTTTGAATTCGATCTATTTTGTGAATGTTGAAGAAATGGTCCCATGTCATGGTGGTAGAAGACTTGGATTAGAGGATTTGTTTCTCTCCTATAAAATTGAATGCAAAATTTGATATGAACGGTCTCAAAGTGAAAAAATTGAGGTTTGTGAAATTTTTGATTATTTATTTTTGTTGCAAGGTGTGCGTCATTGGTCTCCTTGAGTTGTGTAGCACAACACTTGTGTTCATGGCATGGATTAACCGCCTCCCATGGATTCATTAACTTTGGAAGCTGTATCGATCATTAACAGGTCGATCTTTTGGTGCAATGATAACTGTCTATAAAACAATTGGTATCAGAACCTGGGTCATAGGTTCAAACCCCTTGTGTTGGGGGGATAGTTGCAAGGTGTGCACCCTTGGTCTCCCTGTGTTGTGCAACACAGTACTTGGGTTCATGACATGGCTTAACCACCTCTCGTGGATTCATTAACTTTGGAAATTGTATTGAGCATTAACAGGTAGATCTTCTGGTGCAACAACAATTTTCTGTGCAACAATTTTTTGGTTATGAGGGTGTTGAATGAGGTTTTTATTTTAGCTTGAGGAGTAAAAGAGTTGAGTAGGAAACTATTGTTGAAGGCATATATTATTGCAATATGGGCACCATATACTATAAGAAAATAGGCCTCATGGAGGGAAACTAGGAGGTTGGGGCAAGTTTGGTCAAGAAGAGAAAAAGATGAGAGGGGAAGAAGGACTAGGTGGATATTTTCATAGGAGTAGAGTTTTTGGTAAGTGATTTTACTTCTTTCTTGAAACTTGGCTTTGCTCTATGATATGGTGAAATTGTGTCATTTATTACTACAATATTGGATAGAATGGTTTTGTTGTGTATTTTCTTGAATTTGAACAAGAAAATGGATTTCTTCATTATTGAGGAACTTGTGAAGTTATTGGCATCGGTTTTGCTTAAATGGTTACCATGATTAACCCTCTTGGTCTTTGGAATACTCTTCTACTAAAATTAAGTATGAGGGGTAGATTATGTTTTACTATTGTTGTAGGGGAATAATGGGTAATGGCTAGAAAGCATAATACAAGTAATTAGGGTGAAAAAACACTAAAAACTCAAACAAGAAAGATCAATTGCACCCATACTTAATGAAATTAGAAATGCTAATGCTTCAAAGATACAAAATAAAAGATATGAAAACCAATTCAAGTATATTAAATTAAATAAACATGCAAACCTTCAATTCCATTGTGGATTTATGACAATTTGTGATGTGGATTGCTCAAATTATGCATAACCCATTATTGAAAAAGATAAAATGATGATTTGATTAACAAAAGAATGCCCAAATTGCTCAATATTTCTCAACAATTCAAGAATGTCCAAGCTCATGAAAATTGTGAATGAATGTTAATTCAAGCACATGAGGATTGTGAATGATTTCCATGAAGAAATGACTTGTTCTATAGATTTTCAAGATGTCTAATCAACGGTGGAGATTGAAGATGAAGATCAATGGATGAGAGGAAATCAAGGAGATCAAGGGATGAGATTCAATGAGAGCCCAAAATATCCCTATTTTCATGGAAAATTTGGTTATTTAGATATTTTGGAGGGAAAATATCTATTCAAATTTGAATTTGAACTATTGAATATTACTTTTGGAGAGAATATGCCATTTAGATATTTTGAAGGGAAGAAGATATTTTGAAAAGGGAATATTCTCTTTTTGAAAAAGGAATATGCTTTGTGCAAGTTAGAGGAAAATTAGGAGTTAAATAATTAAGAAAATTATTTAATTGTGAGGATGAGAGGAAAATTAGGATTTAATTAAATAATTTTAATTAGGTGGGATTGAAGAAAATTAGAATTTAATTAAATAATCAAAACTATCTAATTAAGGTGGAAAGAGGGAAATTAAATTTAATTAAATAATTTGAAATTATTTAATTAAGGGGATATTAGTGAGAAATGATGAAAATGATGAATTAATCAAATAATGTCAATTATTCAATTAATAGAGGAAAATAATGAATTTAATCAAATGATTAAAAATTATTTAATTAAAATTGAGGAATCAGGGGATAATGAGGAAAATGATGTTAAAAAGTGAATTCGAAGTGTGTGATATGTTCATACAATTTTAGGTGTCTACATTTTGCCCCTCTTTGAGACAATGTACTTGTTATGTTGTTTCAAAGACTTGATGCTGCTAAAAAAAATATTATTTGATGCCCCATTGTGCCCCAATAGACGAAGGAAGGATGGCAAATTTCCCCCTCGAGAGATCAACTAGAAAAATTAACTTTCAAGTTAGGCTCTTGACATGATGATGAGACTAGTTCTATAGAGAAGATGATAAAAAATTAAGTTCTATGGGTCCTAGAAATTGATCAAGATAGATAGCAAAGGATGAAAAATAGGTTGAAGATGGATAGAGAGTGAAACCCTAGGTTTTGGGGACCATATTTATGCCTTTAGAGACATTTTTAGTTCATTTGAACACTCAAAATTTAAGATTTTCATAGCTCCAAGCACTCCAGCTTCCAGACACCTTGCATAAACCTCAATGCTATGTCACATGTAGTTCACACCCCAAATTGTGCAGATGCAATCCGTATTTTTTCTAGTGGCCTGTTGGAGCAAACCCCTCGTATGTGACTAGTCCAACTTACTTTGCATGTAGTTCTAGGTAACAAAAAATGTAGGCAAAGTTAGGTAAACAAAGACATTGATTTATGGGTGATGCTTATGAAACTCGATGTGACACATATGAACATTGATGTGAGGATTTTGACAAAAGCATTGTAATGCCCTTGTCAAGGAACCCCAGACGACAACACAAAACTAGGTCAAATTAACGGATTTTTTTTTTAAACGAATAACTATAGAATGCATAACATAACATAACATAACATTCTAAGCATAGGTCCTCTAAGGTTCCTCGACTGCGCTACTCACAAATCGAGATTACTAGAAACATTTCATCATCAATAAAAGACACAAGTGTGATCTAACATTCAAGGTTCAATTTTAAGTACCACATTAAATGATTCTACATTATTTACTTTCATCACATAACAACTGATGATCAACATTAAAAATCATTCCTAGCTAACTACATATGCAAGATGCATTACTTACAATACTCTTTACAAGATTAAATCATTAATAATCGTTACATCAATACAATATATACAACATTGTTTCCCCTAGTACATGAGGAAATATTACATTAGATTACAATAATTGATACAACAGAAGCACAATCCAAAATGCAAAATCATGCTAGGAAGTCTTCTCAACAGGAACAAGAATTGGAGTCCACAGTGCAATAAACAATCTCCACGCCCACAGACAAGCAACAAGAATACCCAATGGGGAAAAAGAACCAACCACCCGACCATGTGGAACCTTGGGGTCCACCCCCCCTGCTAGGAGATAACACAAGGTCCCCACACCCAACAGACAGTTAGGAAGGAAACAAGCTAACTCAATCAAGGATTATACAAGGACTCCAACACAACACTGCTAACAAATCAACATCACTTACAACACTTTCTTCACTTGCATTGGCTCTCACACAATAGAATGAGGAAGTACAACTAGGGAATACTAGACTGTAATAGGGAGGAGTGTCATTTCACAACTTGACATGGGTGTTGGCCTCCTACAATGATCTAACAACTAAGTTGATAGGGAGGTTGGATGAAACAATCATTGTTTCATGCTTTGGGTCTTACTTGGAAGACTCCTAGGGTGTATTCACTCCACCAATTCAACCTATAGGACCTTATAGCACTAGGATCCCTTGGTCTTGCTATGCCAACCCCAACTATCAGCACAAATTCCTTCTACCAAGTCAAATCTTGGTGCAAACTTGCAGCTCTAACCTTAGCCCTTAATCCACCCTAAAGGCTACAACCCTCCAAATTAAAGAATTAAACTTTGCAGGAGTGTGGAGGTGCTTCAAAATACTTCAATCCATCCTACTGTGGTTCTTGAAGGTCCACCTGACTCCATTTTTTGGTCTTAAAAAGGCTACTAGCCCTAGGAGCCCTAATTAGGCCTCCTGCTCTGAGAAAATAGGTTGATTCTCTAAATCTTCCCAAAGAACCACTAATCTTTCTTTGAAATTCCTGGTTCATGTGGACACCTCTCACAAATTTTTGAGGTTTTGGGTCTTAACTGCCCATACAAAGCCTTAGCTTGAAAATGGGCAAATACTAGGGTTTGTTAAGCCATTTTCTGGTTGCCCTCAAACTGTCAAGTCTTTCACTGACCAAATGAGTTGGTGGAGTTTCCTCCTGATTACTGGACCTTGGAAAGACTCCCACCTTCCTTCTCCAAATGAAAGTTAGTCAAGAATTTGTCACCCCTGCAAGTTATGTGCTTTGCACTTAAGTCTTCCTAGCCGGGCACTTCCCTGGCTCGCCTAGGGCAAGACTTTTCCAACAGCTCCCGTGTTTTCAAGGAACCTAAACCCTACCATATTTACAACCATGGAGTCTATTCACTATTCCCAAAGGGCCGTACAATTTGTATGGTGGGAAAGTGAACTAACACTCCATTTCTACAGAACTGTTTGGTTCAGACCAGCAACAACAAGAAAACAAAACTATTTACAACAATGCTTGAAATTGAATTGGAAACCTATCTAAATGCCACACAAAGCTTGAAGACTAACAACTCTACATCATACACAAGTTACAACACCATGATTAATTTGTTAAAAGCTCTCCTTAATGCACAAAATAAGAAATTAACACACAAACACACTATTTTCCCTGAATTCACAAACTTCAAAGCAATACAAATGTTTCCAACCTTACTCTCAGGTCGAGGCACACCCTATATAGGTCAACAAAATTAGTTATGCCTTCCCTTGGTCGAACATGTCAGTTACATTGTGGAAAAGTTGCAAAATGCACCATTTTGCAACTTTTGCCAATTTCTAATAAACTAAGTAAAATGAGTTTCTAAACTCATCCACCCTTCCTCAATTTCTATCCTATAGATCAAACATATCCCTAAGCTATCTCCTCTACTCAATGGTCAACATGACCTTCATGGTAACATATCAAAAACAAAAATTCATCCTAGATTTCCTAATTGCCTAGTGTAACTGCCTAGTGTTTCCTAGGTGCTCCTACACCATTCTCCCCCTCTCTGCACAAACACTAAGGAATGTGAGGAGAGAATAGTGACACATCAATGCCCTGCTTCTTAAACTGAGCTTCATCCACCCATGTAGCCTCTGATTCTGGTTTGTCCCTCCATTTGATGAGATGTTCCAAGTATTCCTTATGCCAGGTAGACTTCTTCACCCTTGACTCCAAGATTCTCTTTGCTTGTAGCTTATCTTCAGTAGGTAAGGCTATGTTGCTCACATCCTTGAAGATATCCCTGCTGTTCTGATCCATGTCAGTGACTGTTCCCTTATATCTGATCATATCAGCTACATTGAACACTAGAGAGATGCCTAAATCTGCAGGTAATTCCACCTTGTAGGCATTCCTCCCATATTTGGCTAATACCTTACATGGACCCACTCTTTTCATCTGCAATTTGGTTGATATCCCCTTCTGCAACCTAGATTTGTTGAGGTGGACCATAACATAGTATCCTACTACAAATTGTAGATCCTTTCTAGATAAATCCACCTTCTCTTTCAACTTTTGAGTAGCCTCAGTGATTGTCTTCTTCACCTACTCCTGAATCTCCTTCATGGTTTGAGAGAAATACTCTGCATGTCCACTCCTATGCTCCATAGCTCCTAGATCCCTGAGCTCACACACACCTCTTGGGTGCATTCCATATACTATTTCAAAAGGACTCTTCCCTGTAGTCCTATCCACATTGCCATTGTATGCATACTCAGCCTGTGATATGACCAAGTCCCATGTCTGTCCATACTCTTTGGTTAGGAATATTAGAAGGTTACCTAACACCCTATTAACCACCTCTTTTTTCCCATCGGTTTGAGGATGGTAAGCTGATCCAAAAGACAGGTTGGTACCTAATCTGCTCCATAGAGTCTTCCAAAAATGACTCATGAACTTCACATCCCTGTTTGATACAATGCTCAAAGGTAATCCATGGATCCTTACAATTTCCTTGAAGAAAAGGTGAGCAATGTAGCTAGCATCACGTGTGGTCTTGCAAGGGATAAAGTGACTCATCTTGTTGAATCTATCTACCACCACATAGACACTATTGAACCCTGTCTTAGTCTTAGGGAGTCCTACCACAAAATCCATGCTAACACACTCCCATGATCTGTTGGGAATGGGTAGAGGTTGATACAAACCTGCATTACTAGCTCCCCCTTTGGCTTTCATACAAACTACACACTGCTCCACATACCTCCTGACATCCCTTGGCAACTTGGGCCAATAGTAGAACCTTTGCACTAGTTCCATTATCTTGTTGATGCCAAAATGACCACTAAGACTACCATTGTGCTTCTCCTGGATGAGATTCTCTCTCATTGAACCTTTTGGAACACATAACTAATTTCCCTTGAACAAGAGTCCACTCTGCAATGTATACTCTGAGAATTGACTATGAAAGTGATTCTCAAATTCAAAACATACCTTATATGCCTTCGAGAAGTCTTCATCTTCACCATAGAGATCCTTGAAGCTGTCTATTCCAATGCTCTTTATCTGTATCTCTTGCACTGTCAACAATCTTCTACTTAATGCATCTGCCACTTTGTTCAACTGTCCTTTCTTGTGCTTGATGGTGAAAGTGAAATCTTGAAGATACTCCATCCACTTCAAATGTCTATTGCTCAATTTCTCTTAAGTGTTGATGTAGCTAAGTGCTTGATTTTTAGTAAACACTACAAACTCTTTAGGTAGGAGATAATGCCTCCACTTCCTAAGTGACTGTACTAGAGCATAGAGTTCTAGGTCATAGGTAGAATACTTTGTCTTAGCTTCATTAAGATTTTCACTAAAGAAAGCTATAGGCCCGCCTTCTTGGCTTAGCACTCCTCCTACTGCAATGCCACTAGCATCACATTCCATAGTAAACAACTTGTCAAAACTAGGTAATAAAAGAATAGGTTGAGTTGCCACTTCTTGTTTTAGTTTCTCAAAACCTTTCTCAGCTTCTTGAGTCCACTTAAACTTAGTCTTTAAACCACCTTTGATTGTATCTAGGACTAGTGCACATATGCCACTAAAGTTTCTTATAAAATTCCTATAAAACTGAGCCAATCCATGAAAACTTCTTACCTCTGTCCCGGTGGTTGGTGTAGGCCAGTTTAGGATAGCTTCCACCTTGCTTGGATCCATTTTCAATGATCCTTGGGATACTACAAACCCCAAATACACAAGCTCTTGTTTGAAGAACTCACACTTTTCTAGGTTGATGGCTAACTTCTCCTCTTGCAACCTTTTAAGTACCATCTCCACATGCTTTAGATGTTCTTCTGCTGTCTTGCTAAAGATGAGTATATCATCAAGATATACCACCACAAATATCCCTGTAAAGTCTTTGAGCACTTCATTCATGAGCCTCATGAATGTGCTAGGGGCATCAGAGAGGCCAAATGGAATAACTCTCCACTCATACAACCCATCAGTTGTCTTGAAGGCTGTCTTCCACTCATCTCCATCCTTGATTCTGATCTGGTGGTATCCACTTTTGAGATCCAACTTGGTGTAGTACTGAGCTCCTCCAAGACAATCCATCAAGTCCTCAATCCTAGGAATAGGAAACCTATACTTGATTGTGATTCTATTTATAGCTCTAGAATCAGTGCATAACCTCCACTTACCAACTTTCTTGGATGCTAAGACCACTGGTACTACACATGGGATGATGCTCTTCCTAATTAATCCTTGATCCAACAACTCCTACACTTGTCTAGCTACCTCTAGGTTCTGATTTGGTGTAAGCTTGTATGCTGCCTTGTTTGGCAATGAAGCCCCTGGTATTAAGTCAATCTGATGACTGATGGCTCTCTTTGGAGGTAAGGTTGCTGGTGTTCCATCACTGACTATGTCCTTGTACTTCTCAAGTAACTTCTGGACTGCTTCTGGTATGATTGTTTTCTCAATCTTATCTTCCTCCTTAGATTGCACCATGACCACATATGCTTCCCCTCCTTGTTGTAGAGTGTTGATAAACTCCTTGCCACTACTTAACAAGACACTAGGGGTCTTTGACTGCCCTTCTTCTTCATCGGACAATGACTGCAGTTTGAATATCTTTCCTTCCTTCTTGAATGAGATAGTGTTCTCCTTTCCATCATAGATGGCTCCTCTGTCATACTGCCATGGTCTACCCAATAGAAGATGGCATGGATCCATGGGTAACACATCACAAATAAACTTATCCTTGTACCCTCCAATGGAGAACTCCACTGTTGTTTGCTCATTCACAAGAACGCTCTGCCCTTTGTTCAACCATGTCACCTTGTAGGGATTAGTGTGGGGTATTTTCTCTAATTTCAACTTCCTTACTGCCTCCTCAGAGATGATGTTATCAGTAGACCCTGAGTCCACTATAACCTTGCACACCTTTCCCAATATTTTGCATCTTGCCCTGAATAAGGCTCTCCTTTGCTTTGGCTCTTCTTTAACTGGTTGTCTGATTAGAACCCTGCTAAACATCAGGTTCTCCCCCATTTCTGATTCTATGTGACTAAACTCTGGTGACTTGACACTCATGGTGTCTTCTTGACCATATGCTACTCTCTTTTCTGTATTTGAAGAAGATGCTTTCTCTGGGAACCTATAAGCTGGATGACCTACTTGACCACAGTTGTAACACTTCATACTAGAAAAGTATGAGTTACTTCTGCCTGCTCCTCTTCCTCTATTTGAACCTCCTTGACGTCTTCTACCTCTTCCATAGCCTCCTCTAGAAGTTGTTTCACCTCCATGCTCTGTGAGTTTAGACTTTCCCTAATTTCTTTGTTTAGTGCCTCTACCTTGGTATCCACCTCTATGTCCTCTTTGATCTCTGCCTTTTCCTCTGATCTTAGAAGCCTGGTCTTGTTTCCTCTTACTCCTCTCTTCAATATTTATAGCCAATTGATAGCATTGGTACATTGTTTTGGGACTTAGAAGAGTCATCTCCTCTTGAATGTTCCACTTCAAGCTATTAAGATACCTAGCCACCTTAAGATTTTCATCCTCAATAACATTAGACCTCATGCAAAGTTTTTGAAACTCCTCAGTATAAGAATTCACATCTTGGTCTCTTTGTCTTAAGCTCTGTCTTTTCTTGTGCAACTGAATTTCATAATCATCAGGCATGTATGCTTCTCTCACTTTGGCAACCATTCCCTTCCAAGTAGAAATAGGCTTCTTGCCTTCCTTTTCCCTCTCTATCTGAATGAACTTCCACCATGTCAAGGCAGAACCTCTCAATGTTGATTTGGCCACCTTTACCTTCTGTGCTTCAGTGACTCCAACACATTCAAAATGGTTTTCCATTCCCTCTATCCAATCCATGACCAGATCAGCTTCCATTTTCCCACTAAATAGTGGTATGCCTTCAAGTGCTTTTCCACTCAAAGCCTTCAATGCCTCAAGAAAGGCTCTTCTTGCAAAACAGGGTCAGGTTTAGGGATCTTGTCTTCCTCTGCAACCTCTTCTTTCTTTGGTACCCTTCCTTCAAACTGCACATCATTCAATACTTGCTCAAGTTGGTCTATTCTTTCCCTCAATAGCCTATTATCTTCCTCCTGTCCTTCGACCATCTTGGAAAATTCTACATTCGTCACCATGATGGTGGAGCCACTAGACTCAATCTCAGACATGCAATAGTCAATCCCAAATCTTTTGCTACTCTAATACCAATCTGATAGGGAGGTTGGATGAAACAATCACTGTTTCATGCTCTGGGTCTTGCTTGGAAGACTCCTAGGGTGTATTCACTCCACCACTTCAACCTATAGGAACTTCTAGCACTAGGATCCCTTGGTCTTGCTATACCAACCCCAACTATCAACACAAATTCCTTCTACCAAGTCAAATCTTGGTGCAAACTTGCAGCTCTAATCTTAGCCCTTAATCCACCCTAAAGGCTACAAACCTCCAAATCAAATAATTAAACTTTGCAGGAGTGTGGAGGTGCTTCAAAAGACTTCAATCCATCCTATTGTGGTTCTTGAAGGTCCACCTAACTCCATTTTTTGGTCGCTTTCACCAAACCCTCATTAGGGTCTTAAAAAGGCTACTAGCCCTAGGAGCCCCAATTAGGCCCCCTGCTTCGACAAAATAGGCTAATTCTCTAAATCTTCCCAAAGAAACCCTAATATTTCTTTGAAATTCTTGGTTCATGTGGACACCTCTCATAGATTTTTGAGGTCTTGGGTCTTAACTGCCTGTACAAAGCCTTAGCTTGAAAATGGGCAAATACTAGGGTTTCTTAAGCCATTTTCTAGTTGCCCTCAAATTGTCAAGTCTTTCACTGACCAAATGAGTTGGTGGAGTTTCCTCCTAATTACCAGACCTTGGAAAGACTCCCACCTGCCTTCTCCAAATGAAAGTTAGTCAAGAATCTGTCACCCCTACAAGCTATGTGCTCTGCACTTAAGTCTTCCTAGCCGGGCACTTCCCTGGCTCGCCTAGGGCAAGACTTTTCCAATAGCTCCTGTGTTTTCAAGGAACCTAAACCCTACCATATTTACAACCATGGATTCTAGTCACTATTCCCAAAGGGCCGTACAATTTGTACGGTGGGAAAGTGAACTAACACTCCATTTCTACAGAACTGTCTGGTTCAGACCAGCAACAACAAGAAAATAAAACTATTTACAACAATGCTTGAAATTGAATTGGAAACCTATCTAAATTCCACAAAAATCTTGAAGAATAACAACTCTACATCCTACACAAGTTACAACACCATGATTAATCCGTTAAAAGCTCTCCTTAATGCACAAAACAGGAAATTAACACACAAACACACTATTTTCCCTAAATTCACAAACTTCAAAGCAAAACAAATGTTTCCAACCTTACTCTCAGGTCGAGGCACACCCTATATAGGTCAAAAAAAGTAGTTATGCCTTCCCTTGGTCGGACATGTCAGTTACATTGTGGAAAAGTTGCAAAATGCACCATTTTGCAACTTTTGCCAATTTCTAATAAACTAAGTAAAATGAGTTTCTAAACTCATCCACCCTTCCTCAATTTCTATCCTATAGATCAAACATATCCCTAAGCTATCTCCTCTACTCAATGGTCAACATGACCTTCATGGTAACACATCAAAAACAAAAATTCATCCTAGATTTCCTAATTGCCTAGTGTAACTGCCTAGTGTTTCCTAGGTGCTCCTACACCATAAGCCCTTATAGTTGTGATTCAGAGATTGGACATCTAAACTAAATAGCCATTTCAATCATCATGAAGGTGCATTTAGCTTGTCAACCCAGGTACGTGAACTTGAAATGGGTCAGCACAATATGTGCACTAAGGATCCAAAGCAGCCTCATTCATTCTACAATTAAGAAAAAGATAATGCTAAAGATAAATTTCTTGGAAAGGAATAACATAAATGTTGAACATCAACCAACAACTATACTAAGCTAGAATGCATGATAGAAATGAAAAATCTGAGCAAAAAAATAGGAAACTACTTTGTCTGCTTTGGCTGCAGGAATAGTCACAAAATGGAATTCTAGTGGCTGTAGGAACAGTCAGTGCCAGATTCTTAACTAACTACTGAATAGAGAGTAATGACTAAACTAAACTAAACTAAAGGACAAAGGACTCACCAGGTGGGCCCCCTTGGATGATTATCCTCTAAAACTAATGTAAACTCATATGCATAGACTTATAACTTCATTTTATTCATTGGAAAACATGAGTACAATAGAGCAGTGTAACTGTATTATTGAAAAATAAGAATACAAGTACATCATCAAATCGCGCAACCTTTTGAGGAGCATCCAAGTCTTATTTATAGGAAAAGAAGCTACTAAATAATCACCTAGCAAGGTGGTCAACTCCAATAGATTAGGAGGACGCCACTTTAGGGAAAACATGAAAAGTGGAGAGGCAGTTACACATGCGTGGAATATGGTTATACTCACTTGCCTCAATGCAGATTTAGCACAACAATAATGCCTATATTTTCTCAACAGAAATAAAGACCATTTACAAGGCAGTTACAACTCAATTTGCATGAGGAATCTCCCGCCGTCAAGCTCCATTGACCTTTGAATGATTCCATTTGTTGAACGTTATGGTGAATGACCAACAAGCAGAATCTTCTCAATTTAGTGGCCTCTAATCATATCTACATGGAAATATTAGTACACATAATAATTGCATATATGTAACCATCTTAAAGAACATTCATTAATCCACATGTAGAATTAACGCAGATAGTCCATATAACATGTCAATGTCATTAAAGATTTGTAGAAATAAAATTAGGCCCAATGTCTATGGTTTTGAGGAAATATCAACATTCAAACATCAAGGTCCATGAAAACTTCAACAAATAGATCATAAATTATACCAAAATAAAATCATAAACTAGATTCATCACTCCCCCCAAACTAAAGTTTTGTTGGTCCTCCAACAGGGGAAGGGCTATTATTCTGCTTAGTTAAAGTCCTGAAATTTGCAACCACCAACTATCCTACATCAGTGCTTGCTATGTGTGAATCAGGATCCCAATAGAACCCTTGCTATCAGTCCAATCTGTTCCATCTCTGTCTCTCTGCAACAATATCATAGTGATAAAACCTAAAATTTGGCACGGCCACATCAAGATGGGTGGCTGAAAAGTCAGTGGAAGCGAAAATCATCCTTCCAATCTGTATATATCTGTCAATTCTTTAAAGTGCTGCAACATAGTTCTGTATAGAGTGGGGCTTAGCTTGTTTTAGCTCATCAGTTAGTTGTTCCATCTTTGTGAGAGGTATCTCTTCACAATTTCCTCTTTTTCTTTTTCCACCAACTCATATTCACTGTAAACTGCTTCTATCCAAGGCATAATCCTATTACCATAGCTAGTTCTGAGAAGAACTCTGTGCCAATCCCTGTAAATGTCCCTTGGGTTTCTTGATTCAACCCTAATGGGTAGAGGGATGTTGGATTCCATTTGCTTATAAGCCTCGTATTGTTGTCCCCAACTGATCTCATTCTGTACCTAGGAAATAAATGACCTTAATTGGACATCCCCAACATACAAAAGTGGATTCCAATAATGGTCTTGAGTCACAACATAATTATGCAAATAGAATTCACACAACAAATTCTTCATCTTAGGGGAAGCAATCTAATAAGCATTGAAAAATTCAATAGGAGTCTTAATGGATGAGTTCAAACCTAAGACAATCCTTGCTAACTTAAAAGACAGATATTTCTCCTTCAAATGTAGAGCATAGACCCTTGGAGAGGTCCTACATTCTAAAATATGTGGTACCAAGGCTGTCATATCGTCCACCTTCTTCTTTAAAGTAGCAATTTATGCATCCTTGTCTTCAATCTCCTCATCTCTCTTTTGAATTTCCTTCTTTAGCTTGCGTTTCTCCTCTTTCCATTCCTCTTCCCTTCTTTGCATCTCTTTCCATAAATTCATAGCTACCATGTGCATTGAAAAATTAGGGGGTTTATGTATTCCTACCAACATTTTTCCTGGCACTAATGCTGGCTCTTCATATAGTACCAACTGTAGAGGTACTGATTGCTCAGTCAATTTCGGCTGCAGGGCCTCTTGGTTCCTATTCTTGCTCATGCTGCAAGAACTCTTGCTGCAAGAAATCCTGATTTTCCTCATACCCTTGATTCTCAACTTGTTTTGTAATATCAACAAGATCTTCCAGTGTTATGTTTGTTGCTTTCTCAAATATATCCTCTTCCTCGACATTCACTTGCCCCATTGGAGCTTCTATGTCCCCCCGTGGTGTTTCTCTAGTCTTAGGGATTTCGTGCGGAGGCATATCAAAGGATGGCTTGACTGGTCTTGATTTCCTAGGAGGGCTTTCACGTTTTTCTTTGGTTGCAGAATGAATAGTGTCAACCTTTCACTTCCTAGAGCTTGGTACTTCTTTTTCTGCCGACTGCTTTTTAGCTTTTCCTTTTCTTATTTTTGCTTCTCTCTTCTATGCCCTAGTTCTCATTAGGATGCTAAGAGGAACATCATCATCAAAATCTAGAGAGGAAATTTCCTTTTCTAAGTGCTTTGTATTAGAAGAACTAATCTCTATGGTTTGTTTTGTTGCAAGAGGATTTACACTAGGGCCTACGCCAGAGGTTGAAGCATCAGGAGTGGCTTCAGCCATGCTCAATCTCCTGCTAGACCTACGAGGTTGAGGTAAAACCCTAGGTCACAAATTTTCTAGTCTAATTTTATCAATATTTACGAATTCTTCCCAAGTCATCTCAGATACATCATGCAAATACTTCTCAACTAACAATTTAATCAAACAATGGTGGGAAACAAAATTGTCCCTACCTTTCTAAGTCTCGACTACCATGATTGAAAGAAGGTGGTATAGCACATTTGGCACATTCATCCTCCACTCGTGCCTCATGATTCAAGAGTTTAAAGTGAAAGGAATGTAGATTCGACTGGCGTCCTTCACATGTGATATATTTTATAACATAAATACCTATTTTCTTCCATGGCTCAGGCATAGAGGTTCTTTTTGCACCTTGTTTGTCCACACTCAATGGAGGGTCACCAGGTTTTGTAAATTTGGCCCTATCTGACCTGGAATCTCTCGAAGTAGGGTAATTTTCACCATTGGAAAACAACCCTGTAACCTCTACAATTATTTCTTCAGTAGCCAATAATTCCAACCCTTTTACTATGACTTTTCCCTCAAACAATGTCTTGACAAATTCTAATGCAATGTCTTCATTAATACCATTAAGCTTCAGGAAGTAGTCTAACTAGCTGTAGTTTCTGAATTCGGCCCGTGAAAGTGCATCCTACAGTAATACATCATGAATCATGGGTTCATTCCTGATTAACCCACCTCCCATTGTTCAATTTCCTACAATCAAACAATCGCTATGCAAATTTTCCTTCCTACAACACTGCCAAATTTCCAACGCCAATGTCATCTAAATTTTCCCTTTTTGTTTTACCTTTTGGCAACTTAAGATTATGACAGGATCAATAATGGCAATAAAGGAGTAATAAAGGAAGGTTATGATGGAGAAAAATGGCGGCAGCTGTTGGTGTCACCTCACACATATGAGTCGTCATCTCACTTAGAATTCAAATTGGCTTGATTTAAACTTTGCTGCCATAGACTAGCATGGACTAACACGTGGGAAAAATACTCACATCTTTTCCCCCCAACCTAAATTCGAGCATGTTTCCTCACATGCGAGGTGGTAATCATGATTTTTATAGGGACAGGGAATACTGACATGCTATGGTGAACGTCCATATTAATTCACAACAATTAAATAAATGCACTAAAGACAATTAAGAGATAGAAATTAATGTGCACATACTTGGATTCATGGAAGATTCATTGCAAAGATTTTGGAGAAAGTATCGATTGCCTTTTAAGAAGTAAGTTGAGCAATTTAATGAAAATGAGGTGGAATGAGGTAAAGTGGAATGAAGTGAAGTGATGGAAGAGAGAGAAAGGTGGAGATGGATGGGCAGATGGGACGTGGATGGGTGAAGAAGTGTACTCCCACAAAAGTGGAAGTATTTATTATGACAAGGTACATGCCTTAATTAACCAGAAGGAGGGACACTAGGTCTACTTCCCTCAGCTGCAGGAAGTTCAGGTGTTGCATGCTAAGTGAATTGCTACAAGAACTCCTCTTTGGAAGCTGGATTGTGATACAATCTGAGGCAATGACCATTGAAAAGCAACTTAAATTTGACTAGGTCAATAGTAGTGAGTTGAACAACACCATTGGGGAAGACTTCAACAACCTCATATGGTCCTAGCCACCTCATCTGCAATTTTCCTGCATTGTCCTGATATCTTGAATCATAGAGCAAGGCCCAATCTCCTGGTTGGAATTTCTTGTCCTTGATGAATTTATTATGCCACTTGATTCTCTAATTCTGCACTACCTTTGTGTGATGCAAGGCTACTCTCCTCATCTCATCCAAAGCATTCAACTGCATGATTCTTTCTCTTTGTGCCTCAGAGATATCCATCCCAAAGTCTACTGCAGTCCTAAGAGTCTTATGTTCAAATTCAATGGAAATTATAGCTTTCTTCCCATACAACAACTCAAAAGGAGTGAATCTTGTAGTTGTCTTCCAGGTTGTCTTATAGGCCCAAGCAGCTTCTGGCAGCCTGTTTTCCCAATCCTTTTTATGAACAGCCGCTGTTTTAGTCAGGATGAATTCAATCTCGAGGTTGGTCACCTCAACTTGGCCATTGGCCTGAGGGTGATAAGGAGTAGAATTTATGTGCCCTATGTTGTACTCATTGACCAGTGCTGCAACAAGGGTTGATGTGAATTGAGCCCCTTGATCAGTCACTATCTCTCTTGGAACTCCATGCCTTGTGAAAATCTCCTCATAAAGAAATTCAACAAGCTTATTGTCTCTTGTATGCTTCATGGCCTTAACATCTACCCACTTAGTTACATAATCAGTGGAAACTAAGATATAAGACTTACCATTTGATGGAGGGTCAATGGGTCCTACAAAAACTAGTCCCCATTTGTGAAATGGAGTGATTACTACCTGAGGGAAAAGTGGCATCTCATCAGATTTGGTTGGTCCACCCATCCTTTGGCATCAATCACATTTTCTTGTATAATTTGCTATGTTAGCATACTAGGGTGTTTGCACACTGATGGAGAATAGATGCTTGTCAGGAAAAGAGTCATCTATGGCTTGATTGTCTTCTGATGTAGTCAACCTTGAAAAAAAATCTGCAACAACATTGGCCTTCCTTGGTTTATCCACAATAGTTATGTCAAACTCCTACATCAACGACAACCATGTTGCAGCCTACCTGTGAATAGGGGTTTATTCATGAGATATCTAGTGGCTGCATGATCGGTGTGCACAAAGATTTGATAGCCTGTTATGTAGTTCCTGAATTTGTTTAGGGCATAGATCACTGCCAACATTTCTTTTTTTGTCACTGTATAGTTGAATTCAACTCCTTGCAAGTTTTCCCTGACAAAATAAATGGCAATTTCAATAGCTCCTTCTTTCCATCCTAAAACTGCTCCTATGGCATAGTCTGATGCATCTATATGAATATGAAAAGGGATCTCCCAATTAGGTCCTTTGAGTATAGGAGCATGAGTTAAAGTTGCTTTCAAGTCAGAAAATGCCTTGACACAGTCTTTTGTCCATTGAAATTCAACATCTTTGGTAAGAAGAGTATACAATGGTGTTGCTATTTTTCTGAAATCCTTGATGAACCGCTTATAGTAGCTTGCATGTCCCAAGAAACTCCAAACATCCTTTTGTCTTGTAGGTGTGGAAAAATTTGTAATCACCTCAATCTTTGCAAGATCTACTTGAATTCCTTTGTGAGAGATGTAGTGGCCAATAACTACACCTTCCCGCATCATCATGAAACACTTTTCATTGTTTAGAGATAGATTGTGATCTTCACATCTCTATAGGAATCTCCTGAGATTCTCCAATGCTTCATTGAAATCATCACCATAGGTGGTGAAATCATCCATATAAATTTCCATGCAATCATGAGAAATGTCTGAAAATATGCTAATGATTTCCCTCTGAAAAGTTGTAGGTGCATTACATAAGCCAAATAGAAGTACCAAGTAGGCATATGTTCCCCATGGATAGGTAAAGGTAGTCTTCTCCTGGTCCTTAGGTGCAATTTGGATCTGGTTGTAGCCGCTAAATCCATCTAGAAAAGAAAAGTACTATTTTCCTGCAAGTGAGTCCAAGACTTGATCTATGAAGGGTAAAGGAAAATGGTCCTTTTTGGTGGTAGCATTGAGTTCCATGTAATCAACACAAACTCACCACTTCCCTCCCCTTTTGGGCATAATCACCAATGGAGACACCCACTGGCTATCTGAAATGGGGTAGATAAATCCTGCATCTAGAAATTTCTGTAGCTCTCCTTTTACAATTTCTCTTAGTCCAAGGTTAATTCTTCTTTGTGGCTATCTAACTAGGGTGCAATAATCTTTGATGTAAATTATATGAGTGTAAATCTTAGGGTCCAATCCCTTCATATCATGATAGTCCCACACAAATGCATGCTGGTGGGTCTTTAGTAAGGTTGTCAATGACAACTATTGTTCTTCACTTAATTTGCTGTTGATGTGCAAATATTTTCCTTCTGCCACCTGCACTTGTGTAGTTATCTCTATCATGGTTGCTTCACCAATGCTTGGTAGTTTGAGTTCATGCAGAAACAATGTATGAGACATACTTTTTGCTGCAGGAAGTTTGGCTATAGGAAGAGTGTCTGCAAGAAGAGCGGCTGCAGGAAGAGCAGGAAGAAGTGTCTTGACTGGAACAACAAAATGAGAAGATGATGCTTCCTCCACTTCACAATGATTCTAAATGATGTTAGCCAGTATTTCATCTTAATCTTGAAGTTGCATGAAAGAGCTTCTGCCTAACATCATAAGTTACACCACATAATTAACTTCCTCGACCTCTTCACCAACATGTGGCCATATAGAATTTATCCAAATCATGGGATGGTTGAGTAGGAGGGTAGAGAACAAGCTTTTTGGTGCTCTTTCCATCAGAAATGGTCATGTCTCTTGTCTTGCGTCCAATATATGCATTTGTTGTTACTAACCATGGTCTTCCCAGAATGATAGGGTACTCGACGAGTGTGGCTTTAGGAGAAAGAATCATGAAATCTACTGGGTACTCCCATGAGTCTAGAGTTACCACAAGGTCCTCCACTACACCAACAAGTTTAATGGTTGAACTATCAAAAAGCTACAAGATAGTAGGAGTAGGTCTCATGCTTGCAACATTTAGTTGCTACAGGATATCCTTGGTCATTACATTTATTGTTGCTCCCAAGTCAATCATAGCATTCTTTATTTAGATCCCATTTATAACAACTCCTACCACAGAACTCTCTGGATCATTATATTTGGGAACAATCAATTTCCCAAGCATGATGTCGGCTAGCTATCCCACCACATGAACCATAGTGGGGCCTTTCTTCTTCCTACCTGGCTTCTTAACACATGCTTCCTTAATTTCCTTGCCATAGATTGAAACATCTTTCATGGCCTAGAATAGTGGTATCTGGACACATATATGCTTCAACTGATTTATAATGTCAAAATTTGTGTCCTTCTTTTCTTCCTTTTCCTACACAGTTTTCAACCTTTGAGGAAATAGGGGTGTTTGTGCAGTCTGCTTGAATGGAACCAGTTTAGGATTCTTAGGTGCACTACGCTGAATGGGGGTATTCAAAGGCTCCTCTTCTTCCACGGGAAGCTCATTGATAATGGGTGTCGAAGGAGCTAGAAAAGTAGTTCCTAAACACAATTGGATGCCACTTACACTCATAACATATGCAAGGAATTGATTTGGATCAATAGAGTATACTGGCTGCTGCCGTGGTTTGTTATTTGGATTGGGTGTGGGCTGAGCTGGTAGCTGAGTAGGTTTAGGTGCATTTTAACTTGAACTAGTAGGATGAAGCATTATAGCAAGTTGTTGGGGTTGAGAAGGTGGCTGCATATAACTATTTGGCTGGTTTGGCCATTACTGTCTTCCCCTCCATTGACTTATTTGCTGCCAATTTCCTTGGGGTGGCTGCCAATTCCCTTGAGGTTGCTACCACTGGGGTGGAGATTTTTGATGATTAGGCTAGGTATTTGGAGGGTTACTCCAAGGTTGTGGTGGATATCCTCCATATTTGGATGGATATGGGGGTTTCCATTGGTTACCAGATGAATAAGAATTGAAATATGACCCAGAAAAAGAGAGTGTATTTGGTGGCATACCTTGTCTTGGAGCCCATGGAATCCTTTGTGTAACATAGTAGACTTGATCTTCTTCAACCTGAATTGGCTTGAACTTGAGTGCAATCTACTTGTTGTCAATATTAGCTAGCATCTTGCATCTGCAATCCTTCTTCTTTTGTTTGCAATGGAGGGAATATTCTGCCAACATTGCCTCTACCTCCTCTTGTTTCTTCTTGGCTTGAAGTGTATCTAGCTAAGTAGCTAGATTGTTTATAATGTCTTGCTTGAAGTATGTTAGCAAATGAGTAATCTCCATTCTTGAAACTCCACAAGTAGATGACTTACCCATAAAATATTGGTAAGCTCTCCCTTTCTTTGAAGCTGCCCTAGAGTAGTTCTGGAATATCTTCTTGATATCCTCCCAAGGAACCTGGGAGATATCTCCTCCTCCCATCAGGTCCAAGGCATCAATACAACTTTCATTAATTCCTCTTAGGAAAAATAGCTTTTGTGAGTCTTCATTGAGTGTATGGTGTGGAGACTTCTGTAGGAAAAATAAAAACCTTGCAATGTAATCCTCTAGGCTCTCATCTTCCTTTTGCTACATCCTGAAAATGTCATCTCCTCTCATGTCACTGCCCCTGCAATATTCCTTGAATTTCTCAAGGAATTTTTTCTTCATGTCATCCCATGTCTCCACAACATTTATGCCTAGGCTCATGAACCATCTTAACACAACTTCTTTTAGAGTGGTAGGAAATAGATTGAGCCTATGGGCATTAGTGGTATAGTCATAACTCCTGTAGAGTATGTCAAACTCGAACAAGAAGGTATCAAGATCTTTTGTGACAAGCCCATAGAACTTAGGAAGGAATGAAGTAGGGATATTTTTGAGGTTTTTTACTTCATTCTGATGCGCAATGGGGAAAGGAAAAGCCGGTTGGTTAGGCCTGTTTCTATTTGCATCACCCATGACTGCTTGATGTAGTTCCAAAGCAAAGGGATTCTCAAGTTGATTTTGATCTTCAGAGGAAATTTCAGAATTAGTTAGATCAGGAAATGCATTAACAAATAGGTGTGGATCTTCTTCTTCTTCTTCTTCTCTTGGTAGGTTTTGATATTCAACTAGCTAGAATGGATTAGGATTGTTAGGAAGGAATCTCCCATAATCATCTATTCTCCTTCCTCTAAGCATGCGGTATCAACTCACTATCAGCCAACTCACACAAAGAATTGGAAAAAGAATAATGGATAATTACTTCCTAAATGAGGGGTATACTAAGAGAAAATTTCAGAAATACTACAACAAGAAAGCTATCAATGACTCCAAAGAACTCCCTAGTTTGACACCATCCTCAACAACGACGCCAAAAATGTTGGCCTCCTACAATGATCTAACAACTAAGCCCTTACAACTGTGATTCAGATGTTGGACATTTAAACTGAATAGCCATTTCAATCACCATGAAGGTGCATTTAACTTGTCAACCCAGGGATGTGAACTTGAAATGGGTCAACACAGTATGTGCACTAAGGATCCAAAGTAGCCATATTCATTCTACAACTAAGAAAAACATAATGCTGAAGATAAATTGCTTGGAAAGGAATAACATAAATGTTGAACATCAACCAACAACTATACTAAGCAAGAATGCATGACAAAAATGAAAATTTGAGCAAAAAAATAGGAAACTACTCTGTTTGCTTTGGCTGCAGGAACAGTCACATAATGGAATTCTAGTGGCTGTAGGAACAGTCAGTGCCAGATTCCTAACTAACTATTGAACAAATAGTAATAAATAAACTAAACTAAACTAAAGGACAAAATACTCACCAAGTGGGTCCCCTTGGATGAGTATCCTCTAAAACTAATGTAAACTCATATGCACAGAATTATAACTTCATTTTATTCATTTGAAAACATGAGTACAATAGAGTAGTGTAACTGTATTACTGAAAACTAAGAATGCAAGTACATCATCAGATTACGCAACCTTCTAAGAAGGAGCATCTGAGTCTTATTTATGGGAAAAGAAGCTACTAAATAATCACCTAGCAAGGTGGTCAACTCCAACAGATTAGGAGGACACCACTTTAGGGAAAACATGAAAAGTGGAGAGGTGGTTACACATGCACAAAATTTGGTCAGACATGCTTGCCTCAATGCAAATTTAGCACAACAGTAACGCCTATATTCGCTCAACAACAATAAATACCATTTAGAAGGCAGCTACAACTCAATTTGCATGAGGAATCTCCTGTCGTCGACCTCCATTGACCTTTGAATGATTCCCTTTGTTGACCATTATGGTGAATGACCAGCTGGTGGAATCTTCTCAATTTAGTGGCCTCTAATTATATCTACATGGAAATATTGGTACACACAATAATTGCATATCTGTAACCATCTTAAAGAACATTCATTAATCCACATGTAGAATTAACGCAGATAGTCCATATAGCATGTCAATGTCATTAAAGATTTTTAGAAATAAAATTAGGCCCAATGTCTACGGTTTTGAGGAAATATCAACATTCAAACATCAAGGTCCATGACAACTTCAACAAATAGATTATAAATTTTACCAAAATTAAACCATAAACTAGACTCATCAATGGGTTATCTTGGTAGATCTTCCTAGGCCCTGACCCCCATCCTAGGTTATCCTGGAAGCCTCTCTCGATCCCCAACCCCCATTGAGATCCACTCCCCCTACTTGCAACTAGTAAACCCTACACATCAAGCAGGATAATGACCGTCTTGCACACTTATCATAATCACATTAATCCATGCAAAGATAGAAGGGCAACGCTTTAGGGTTAACATTCCACACAATACATATGGCCCACAACATAGCCAACCACCTTCAAGGTTATACAATTATGCCCCCTCTAGGCCTCTAGAAACCAACCTTAAACAACTTTACACAAATAACACCTTTTTTTTAATAATTACAAAACCCTCCAATCCGAATAATCAAACACATTATTCAATACAACAATCAATCATAGCATTACAACCTTGAAAATGTTCCCTTAATAAGGCATTATTCCCAACAAACAATTATATTTAAGAACAACCATAATCCATATTCTAATTAATTAATTTTCATAGCAACTTTACTAATCATTTATTAAATAATTATTAAAAAATAAATCAGTATTCACCTACTATTTAATCCATAGAGGGTAATCCGAATCATTTAATATTTACTCTAATTCATTTAAATTAAATAGCCTATCCACTTACGGAATAGATCAATCCACTTAATTAATTACAGAGAGTCCTTTTTCCTATAACAATTTAACTATTCATTTTAATAATAGCTATTTAGTCAATCTTTTATCCCATGACATTTCCAAAATTTTAATATTGAATAGCATTTTCTTATTTCTTCTAACAAATTTCTTTAATATTGACCGAATCTACTACAATATATATATATTTATATTTATATTTATACATATATGTATATAGGTTTTTATATATCCTATCATTAACAAAAGGAATACATAAAATAAATTATTTCCAAATCACAAACCCTAATCCTAAAGCACTCTGCAAGGAAAGAATGACACAACAAGAGAAGGAACATGGCTTACCAAGTATAACCTCCCCAACTAGTATTTGGACAGTTTGAAAAAAGCCACAAAGAGATCTCATCACATGAATTAATCTAACAACAGGGTGTGCACCGGGTGGGTTTGATGAGAAGGCTTAAGAAACTTTCAAGCAAATGTAATTGGCCGTAGGTTAGGAAAACGATAGTGTTCATGAAGGAAGGGAGAAAGGTGCGTAGAGCCTTGAATAATACCCACACTGAGCAATGGCATTGGATCATTTAGCAAGGAAACGCTTTCTTGTGGGACAGTGGACTGAGATAGCTCTCATTTCGACTGACCACCCTCTTAGGAAATCTCATTCATATTATAATCTTGCAAAATCTTGTGAAAGAAAAGGCGGTTGTGACACCGCTGGCTGCTACCACATGGCATCAGTCAAGGAAGGCCAGGGGCCACGAGATTTTGTGTTGCCATACTTTGGGTTGGGACAGGTTCAAATGAAGCTGGGAGAACTTAAGAGTTCTCTCTCAAATTTTGAGAAGGTTCAGGAGGTCCACCAAAGGAACTGTGAGAGCTTTAAAGCTGCAAATACAATTCACCCGTTAGTGTGAGACAGAAGAATGAAGAACTTCTTATGGACTAATCCTTCTAGATACTGACCAATGCAGTGAATCGACAATAAAACATTGCAGACTAACCATAACTTAATATCACTTAGTCTATCAAATCTAAACGATCACTTTCAAATTTTCAATCATATTATCTTCCCACCATGCATTACAAGGATTCAATGAAGGAAAGTTATAGGGACACTAACGAGCATAATGTGGGGGTGCCAAGCGAGAGCAACCATTCCATTCAAAGGGAAAGCTCAATGGTGGTAAAATCAAATGCATGGTTTTCCCAAAACTCTCTATCACTTGAAATGAAAACTCAAAAGATACAACGCTTATAGAATACTTGAAAAATCCATCAATAATATATATACATCATTTTAAAACATCACATTTACCTATTACATGCATTGAAGGTGGAAATTAGTAGTAATACATGTCATAAAGTTGTTAATCCTCCATCATTTAAATGAATCAAATCTAAATACAGAACAAGGTAATCAACATATTCATTCTATATTTCATATTCCATCGATTAGAAGGAGTTTTAAGATTAGAGTGAGTCCATTAGTAGTAATAAACAAAAAATTCTTCAACCTGCACATGACTATAATAAAAAAAATATTCACTGATAACAGAAAATCGAAGCATAAACGAAAGCACATACCACATCCATACTATTTTGTAGTGGGTGGTTAATGAACCGACTGACCTGCCAAGCAAAAATGTAACCGATCAACGCTACTATCCTAGCACCATTCAACATTTATTGCTCAAATCCTCCACCTCACGTTACTGCGTTCTTCCCCTAATACCCCCAAAACAAGCATGGAATAAAACCTATATAATTTCACCCCACTATCCATAACAATACCATCTAAAGTCCCATTTCCTCCATCTCATTTACTACCCAAAACGCCCTTCTAACATTCGCATGCATTGTAGGATTCCCCCTCCCCCCCTCAAGAACCCCAAAACTATAAATATTTGGACTGCATAAAAGCAAACAACAAAAAGGATAGCAAAAGACAACATATCCTCCCTCCAAAATCAACAATAGAATCCAATTTTTACTGACAATTTTCTTTTTCCCAAAGGAGAGCCTGAAAAAACCTGAAAAATCTCTAAAACCCAAATATTTACAAGATGACAATATCAGTTGAACGAGAATTTTCTCAACTATCCCAACCGATTTTCATTAGCTTTTATTTAATAAATTAACCTTCTAACACCATTATTAATTTTAAATTGATTAAATCATTTCATTTATAAATTATAATTTGGGTAAACCCAATTTCCCACAACGGCAAAACCATTTACTGAGAGATTGTAATTAATTATATACTCCAACCTTATAGCATTTATTTATTTATTTATCATATTATTATTATTATAACATCTTACTATAAATTTATTTTATTACTAACTACGATTATTTAATTATATATTTATTTATCAAGATATTCCTTTTACTTATCAATTTGTTTTAATGCATAAGATAACCGAGGAATATTATTAGACAATTACAATCAATTAAACCAAATGCCGAAACAAATACCTGACCACTAACCAGGGTCAAAAACAAAACTTCAAGCAACAATGACTGACTGTACTGACATACTGACAAAACTGGAAGGTGCCAAACCAAATAATCATCTTCTTCAAGGATGATGGCTAGAGTGGGGGACCTAGTGCTATCTCCGATCAACTGATCCATTGGGTTTCAAGGCATGCTCAAACCTGCCAATTTAGGTGGAGGCGTAGCCTAGTGCCTGTTCACTCAAACATACAAATTAGAGCACATATTCATAATAGTCGAAGCACTAGGAAAGGAAATCTAGCAATCGTAACTCATTCCTGTATGTCCCCCATATGTATAATGGTGTGATGCCACCCTTTCCACCTATCCTAACAACATTCTACTACATCACCTAACTGTCAAAATAAATCTCTGCATAATAATAACATAACAATATGCATCCTAATAATGGTCATGTCTGAACACACACACACATCATGATAAACCTATCCTCAAACATATATAATAAGTCCCATCCTAACCTTCACACATAGTCCATCAATTCATATAATACAATATCAAATGATTAACATCATTAGCACATACCTTTAAATATCCTTATTATTTTACTTTCATCTTCAAGTTCCAAAGCCAAACTACTTGCACATCCACAGTGAGAATGGAGGGGTAGTACATCCTCCCCCCTTAAAAGTTGACTTACTCCTGGAAGTCACAAACTAGGGCTGAAACATAACACATTAGTACTAAAAATTTCTATTACCAACATCAAAGCTGATTCATTACATCAAAATAATACACACTAGTTTTGCCTATGAAAATAATTCATCTCACAAAGATATATACTTATATAATCCCTTTCAACACGACCTTAGTTTTCAATGTCACAATAATAACACAATCAAGATTTGCATTTCAAAAATGATTCCATAGTACATAGACCACTCAAACTCCTTACATACTAGTATTAACATCCATCAGTTTCTTTCAAGACAAGGAAAACATTGCACCCTTAATCCTAACTAGCAAAATTTCTTGTAATAGAAACATATAAAAACATTCAATTTCAAATGCATTTCCATTTCATTTTCTTTACCCTTAAATTAAAATTCCTCTTCCAACACACTATTAAGCAATCAATACATCAAAATGCTACATTTCCATAAAACACACATAATTATACACACAAAGTACACATTTTTCATTAAATATCCATCATTTACAAGACATTCCACTAAATCTCATAACATATTCAACAAAAGATCATGATTTTACACCTTTTTAGAAGCATGGAAACACAATTTATCATTTCATAAGTACTATATTCATGATTTAACATACATTCTTCACATACACACAGATTCACACCATCGGGAATCACATCACAAGGATACACAAGGGTCCATCTAGACACCGGGAAGCAACATACTAATCCATGATACATAATACATGATACATAATCCATGATCCAAGAGCCAATATCCATCTCACATAATCCATACCTCACATTCAGTGGCTTGATGGTGTTAGGCGACACACACATGGTGAGACCATCCAAGCAAGACCACAATGACCTATCTCTTGTTGTATAAGGTGGTTAGCCTTCAAGAGACAATCATCACACATAGGTGGGTAGTGGGTCCTAGCTATGTAACAGCCTCACATACCCCCATCCTCAAGGTTCCCTATGTATGTTTCCTCGTATACACTCACCAAGTCTACCTCATACGTCCTTGGAGAGGAATCACAATATGACACATGGACATCATAAAAAAAAAAGGATAAACTAGTTTAGCCACCAAAGTCATAAAGAAAGATGAAATGAAAATTCAATTTCAACAATAAAGCAAGAAATGCACACAATTTCTACACTAAATCAAATGTAACCATGAGGGCTACATGCAAATAAGATAACAAGGTGTGGCTAAACCATCACAATCAAACATAAAAAAAATGTCAACCCTATAGTCAATAGAAAATCATCAAAACCATAAAGAAGATGGACAATCTTTGAAATTGCACTGTACAACATTGCATGACAAGGTACTAGCCACCAAATGAGGAAGGAGGGAACAACATCAAGCTATATAAGTAGCCCTCGTGTGGTGTAGAGTGAGCACGCCATCCACATGGCTTAGAGTGTACTCCTTGGCTACACCCTACATCGCATCGTCACACGAAATGGACTAGCCAAGTGGCCCACACACTCCTTGGATGCCTGCATGGGATGTGCACCTTGGCCACATCCCACATCGTGTCTTAGTGTGGCATGGTCATATGCCAACTGGAGAAGGCACATACTGGTCTTATGCCACATGGAAGTGTGTCTATGGCTCCGTGGAAGTAGGCATGCACAAAACACACCCCGCATAACGATACATCGTGGATAAGGCACACACAGGTACTCTTCGTAGCTAGAGGTATACATGGCTAGGACATAACCATATGCTAACCGACCCAAACATTGTCAAAAGAAAACATGAGTATCCCTCTACAAGTGTAAGAGGCCCCATTATGCTCATCAAACAAGTAGGCTATGATAACACAATCTCATAGTGCACCTTCACATGTCTATGCACGTGGCATCATGTCCTTGAGCCCAACTCACTACCATCAGCAACATTACATCATCACCAACACTATGTGAGAACATCAATGGGGTGTGGCATTGTACCTATTGCATCATGTTAGAACATGTGCATATACGAAATCCATCTCAACATGGGTAACAAACCTTCCTGCACATGTTGGACCTCAAAATATACATATACATGGGGCACATGGTCCCACTTTGGTTTTCCATGCAGGTCCCTCTCACCCTAGACCCCACCCCCCAAGTGGCAACACATGTCATCACATAGTTCCAATTGGGTTGTCCATGCAAGTCCCTCTCACCCTAGACCCTGACCCCCAACTGACAACTCATGTGGCATATCATACCTTTCATGAAGACAAGGTAGATGTTCATCCAAGAAATACCGTCAATATGCTCAAGAATTGTGGGATTAGGTTAGCACATATGGATCAAATACCATGATCCATCATAAGGGGAAGTAGTGAGTACTTTTCCTTGGGATCGGTTGAGTTGAGGCCACTCTGTGCCGCAATATGCATATGCTGCACACCCCGCCTAAGGAAATTTGTGACTGCTACTACCCCTTCACGAATTGAGGGACTAGAGAACCAAAAGAAAATAAAAATATGAAACTATATTTTGGCTACTCTTATATATAAATTTCAACCACACGTGGGTTGGCCCTCAATCAGGTAACAAACATACAAGCACACATAATGGTATGGTTAATCCCACACCTAAAACACAACATATTCCCCATGGATGGGTACACAATATCACCATCCCATGGGCACACAAAGAAAGTACGGGGTATTCACAACACTCAACCAATGCACATTTATTGGTTTCTCACATTTATAGGGGAGTACAATTACATACACAATTCCATTACTTTTCAAAAGATCACATGCCATAAGTACATTTATTTCCATAACCAATGTGATTCATATCATTACATATTATCCATAACCCTTTTATCAAATTTTCTTTCACTCTAATCTTTTCCATATTTCACATGATGCTAAATGTCAATGTCATGATCATCGTGATCACTTAACAAGTCCACTTAACAAATTCACATGCACTTTTATTCATTCAGTATAACATTCTATACTCATAACATATGCATATGCAAACTAACTTTTCTTCCACACAATAAGAATTTTACAGAAGCACCATGAATTTCTAAATGCATCCAAGAATCATTAATACTTTCACAATAATGATCCTCTACTTAACTCTTACTACTTCATGTAGGTCTTTCCTAAACACAAACAACTCTTACTTCATCACAAGTTATTCAAATTTTCACAGAACAAAAGGATTCACATATTTGTTCCCAAAACACAATCCCAGATTCTCTAGACTTTATCCCAAGCTAGTACAAGTAGAACTAAATATTTACATAGTGATTATTCCTATTCAACCATCCCTATCCCATACCTAAGCTTAATTACTTCACATGTTACCCCCTCATAACAATTCAACATGCAAGACATCTAATGCATAAATCTTTTATATTTATACAATAGTAAAAAAAGGAGAAATAAATTACATCATAGGTTTCAGCTACACATAGCAAACAAGATGTTAAAATACCAATATATTCATCATAATTTCTCAAAATAAAACCTAGTTCTATGCACTAGCATCTTATTTATTCCACAAAAGTATCCCTTTCCAAAAAAAACATATCACATCATGTAATGCAAAACTTAATCACATAAGTTTTCTTCCAAATGCATTATAGCAATCACAAAAGATAGACAATAATTCATTTATAAACTACCTACATACTTTTCCTTAGTCTATTCTAACTACCCCTTTTACATGCAGTATGTTCTTATCATTATGAAAATGCACTGAACAACATAAGTAACCTAACTGTGCAAAATAACATCTTATCCTAATGCACATTTAGTCAAAGAAAAGAAATCGACATGCCAACTAGTCAGCTAAATAATTTGAACCCACACATGCATTCCAAGACTAAATTTTCACTTTTAAAGAACTGGAAGTCATGGAAATGAAATAGGGTCACACAAGGAAAATCAAATAGGACAACATATATGAAACCAGAGTGCCTAATGTTAGAACTTGGGCTTTGATACTAGGTGTAATGTCCCCGCCAAGGAACCCCAAAGGACAACACAAAACTAGGTCAAATTAATAGAATTTTTTTTTTTAAAACAAATAAATAAAAAATGCATAACATAACATAACATAATACTCTACGCCTAGGTCCTCTAAGGTTCCCCGACTGCGCTACTCACAAATCAAGATTACTAGAAACATTTCATCATCAATAAAAGATACAAGTATGATCTAACATTCAAGGTTCAATTTTAAGTACCACATTAAATGATTCTACATTATTTACTTTCATCACATAACAAATGATGATCAACATTAAAGATCATTCCTAGCTAACTAACATATGCAAGATGCATTATTTACAATACTCTTTACAAGATGAAATCATTAATAATCTTGACATCAATACAATATTTATAGCATTGTTTCCCCTAGTACATGAGGAAAGATTACATCATATTACAATAATTGATACAATGGAAGCACAATACAAAATGAAAAAACATGCTAGGAAGTCTTCTCAATAGGAACAAGAATTGGAGTCCATAGTGCAATGAACAATCTCCATGCCCACGAACAAGCAACAAGAATAACCAATGGAGAAAAAGCACCAACCACCCGACCATGTGGAACCCTGAGGTCCATCCCTCGTGCTAGGAGATAATACAAGGCCCCACACCCAACAGATAGTCAGGAAGGAAACAAGCTAAATGAATCAAGGATTATACTAGGACTCCAACACAACACTGCTAACAAATCAACATCACTTACAACACTTTCTTCACTTGTAGAGACTCTCACACAAAAAAATGAGGAAGTACAACTAGGGAATGCTAGACTGCAATAGGGAGGAGTGTCATCACACAAATTGATATGGGTTATCCTGGTAGATCTTCTTAGGCCCCAGTCCGCATCCTGGGTTATCCTAGCAGCCTCTCCCGATCCTCAGCCCCCATTGAGAGCCACTCCCCCTACTTGCAACTAGTAACCCCTACACATCAAGTAGGGTAACGATCGTCTTGCACACTTATCATAATCACATGAATCCATGCAAAGATAGGAGGGTAATGCTTCAGGGTTAATATTTCACACAATACATATGGCCCACAACATAGCCCCTAGGCCTCTGGAAACCAACCTTAAACAACTTTACAAAAATAACAACCCCCTTTTTTTTAATAATTACAAAACCATCCAATCTGAATAATCAAACACATTATTCAATACAACAATCAATCATAGCATTATAACCTTGAAAATGTTTCCTTAATAAGGCATTATTCCTGACAAACAATTATATTCAAGAACAACCATAATCTATATTCTAATTAATTAATTTGCATAACAACTTTACTAATCATTTATTAAATAATTATTAAAAAAAAATCAATATTCACCTATTATTTAATCCACAGAGGGTAATCCGAATAATTTAATATTTACTCTAATTCATTTAAATTAAATAGCCTATCCACTTACGGAATAGATCAATCCACTTAATTAATTACAAAGAGTCATTTTTCCTATAAAACTTTAACTATTCATTTTAATAATAGCAATTCAGTTAAAATCTTTTGTACCATGACATTTCCAAACTTTTACTATTAAATAGCATTTTTTAATTTCTTCTAACACATTTCTTTAATATTGACCGAATGTACTACAATATATATATAAATATATATATATATATACATATATGTATATAGGTTTTTATATATCCTATCATTAACAAAAGGAATACATAAAATAAACTATTTCCAAATCACAAACCCTACTCCTAAAGCACGTTGCAAGGTAAGAACGACACAACAAGAGGAGGCACATGACTTACCTAGTATAAGTTGCCCGACCGACATTTGGACAGTTTGACAGAAGCCACAAAGAGATTTCATTGCATGAATTAATCTGACAGTAGGTTGTGCACCAGGTGGGTTTGATGAGAAGGCTTAAGAAACTTTCAAGAAAATGTAATTGGTTGCAAGTTAGAAAAATGATAGTGTTCACGAAGGAAGGGAGAAAGGTGCATAGAGCCTTGAATAATACCTGCACTGAGCAATAGCATTGGATCATTTAGCAGGGCAACACTTTCTTGTGGGATAGTGGACCAAGATAGCTCTCGTTTCGACTGACCACCCTCTTAGGAAATCTCATTCATATTATAATCTTGCACAATCTTGTCAAAGCAAAGGCAATTGTGACACCGCTGGCCGCTACTACATGGCATCAGTCAAGGAAACCAAGGGCCACGAGATTTTGTGTTGCCATACTTTGGGTTGGGACAAGTTCAAATGAAGCTGGGAGAACTTAAGAGTTCTCTCTCAAATTTTGAGAAGGTTCAGGAGGTCCACCTAGGGAATTGTGAGAGCTTTAAAGCTGCAAATAAAATTCACTCGTTAGTGTGAGACAAAAAAAATGAACTTCTTATGGACTAATCCTTCTAGATACTGACCAATGCAGTGAATCGACATTAAAAGATTACCGACTGCCCAAAACTTATTATCACTCAGTCTATCGAATCTAAAAGATCACTTTCAGATTTGCAATCATATTATCTTCCCACCATGCATTACAAGGATTCAATGAAGGAAAATTATAGGGACGCTCACGAGCATAATGTGGGGGTGTCAAGTGAGAGAAACCATTCCATTCTAAGGGAAAGCTCAACAATGGTAAACTCAAATGCATGGTTCTCCCAAAACTCTTTATCACTTGAAATGAAAAATCAAAAGATACAATGCTTATAGAATACTTGAAAAATCCATCAATAATATATATACAAAATTTTAAAACATTGCATTTACCTGTTACACACATTAAAGGTGGAAACCGGTAGTAATACTTGTCATAAAGTTGTTAATCCTCCATCATTTAAATGAATCGATCTAAATACATAACAAGGTAATCAATATATTCATTCTATATTTCATATTCCATTGATTAGGATTTTTAAGATTAGAGTGAGTCCATTAGTAATAAACAATAAATACTTCAACCCGTACATGACTATAATAAAAAAATATTTGCTGATAACAAAAAACCAAAGCACAAACGGAAGCACATACCACATACATACTATTCTGCAGTGGGTGGTTAATGAGCTGGCTAACTTGCCAACCAAAAATGTAACCAATCAACGCTACTTTCCTAGCACCATTCAACATTCATTGCTCAAATCCTTCACCTCATGTTACTTTGTTCTTCCCCTGATACCCCCAAAACAAGCATGGAATAAAACCTATAGAATGTGACCCCACTCTCCATCACAAAACCATTTAAAGTCCCATTTCTTTCATCTCGTTTACTACCCATAACCCCCTTCTGACATTCGCAAGCATCATAGAATTTCCCCCCCCCCAAGAAACCCCCAAAACTATAAATATTTGGACCACATAAAATTAAATGACAAAAAGGATAGAAAAAGACAACGTATCCTCCCTCCAAAATCAGCAATAGAATCCAATTTTTATAGACAATTTTCTTTTCCCCGAAGGAGAGCTTGAAAAAATTTGAAATATCTCTAAAACCCAAATATTTACAGGAAGACAATATCAGTTGTATGGGGATTTTCCCAACTATCCCAACCGATTTTCATTAGCTTTTATTTAATAAATTAACCTTCCGAGGCCATAATTAATTTTAAGTTATTTAAAGCATTTCATTTATAAATTGCAATTTGGGTAAACCCAATTTTCCACAATGGTAAAACCATTTACTGGGCTATTGTAATTAGTTATATACTCCAACCTTATAGCATTTAATTATTTATTTATCATATTATTATTATTATAACATCTTACTATAAATTTATTTTATTACTAACAACGATTATTTAATTATATATTTATATATTTATTTATCAAGATATTCCTTTTACTTATCAATTTGTTTTAATGCATAAGATAACCATTGCATATTATCAGAAAATTCCAATCAATTAAACCAAATGCCAAAACAAATACCTGACCACTAACCAAGGTCAAAAACAAAACTTCAAGTAACACTGACTGACCACACTGACATACTGACAAAACTAATAGGGTGACAAACCAATACTCATCTTCTTTGAGGATGATAGCTAGAGTAGGGGACCTAGTGATATCTCCGATTAACTAATCCATTGGGTTTCAAGGAACGCTCAGACCTACCAATTCAGGTGGAGACATAGTCTAGTGCTTGTTCACTCAAACATACAAATTAGAGCACATATTCATAATAACCAAAGTATTAGGAAAGGAATTCTAGCAATCGTAACTCATTCTTGTATGTCCCCCATACGTCTAATGGTATGATGCCGCCCTTTCCACCTATCCTAAAATCATTCTACTACATCACCTAACTGTCCAAATAAATCTCTGCATAATAATAACATAACAATATGCACCCTAATAATGGTTATGTCTGAACACACACACACACACATCCTGATAAACATATCCTCAAACATATATAATAAGTCCTATTCTAACCTTCACACATAGTCCATCAATTTATACTATACAAAATCAAATGATTAACATCATTAGCATATACCTTTAAATATCCTTATTATTTTACCTTCATCTCCAAGTTCCAAAGCCAAACTACCTGCACTTCCATGGTGAGAATGGAGGGGCACTACATTACAAGCATCACACTTCTACAAAAGCGTTGTGGTTAGAAAAATTGTAGTACTTATGATTGTGATAAAGCAACGTATTTGATAAAATGTTCACTTATTAAAATGGTAAAGTGACGCTTTTGAAAAAGTGACCACTTTTGACTATGATAAAGCAACGCTTTTTAAAAAAACTCACTTTTTCTATTATCTAATTAGACTTAGATTTTTTTGTAAATTTTGACAAAATTGATGTCGCGGGTGCTATGCTTGCAAGCTATACTACAACCTATTTTATCCTGGTAGTGAAGACCGAGGATCACTAGTACAAAAACAAAAATAAATGACTAAAAAAACTACTAAAAATTGGTCATGTGATCAATAGTTTGGTCACGTGACCATTAGTAGTTTATTGCTAGTCATTTATAACACAACCAAATTCATGACTAAACCATTTTTAGTCATTTATTAGTTGTTTTGGTTGATCAATTGGTGGTATATTTAGTTGTTAATTTAGTCATTGATTGTTGTTAATTGATCATTTATTTAGTCATGATAGTTGCTAATTTATTCATGGTAGTTGTTTATTTAGTCATGGTAGTCATTTATTTAGTCATGGTGGTCATTTATTTTAGTCATTGTAGTCATTTATTTAGTCATTGTAGTCATTTATTTAGTCATTTGTCATTTATTTTAATCATGATAGTAATTTATTTTAGTCATGATAGTAATTTATTTAGTCATGATAGTCATTTATTTAGTCATGATAGTCATTTATTTAGTCATGGTTTAGTCATTTACAAATCAAATCTAACTTAATTAGTATCATAGATATTCAAATTTTGAGAGAAGCACCATGAAATAAAGAATAAAATGCTTGAACAAATATGATTGGTCAGACACAAGAGGAGCCACAACATAATATTTATGAGTGGAGAAAAAACCACTCTAAAAATTTACTTCATTAAGCCTCATTGGAAAATCAAAACCTCTTAATGTCTCAGTGACAACTGAGATTTTAAAAAAACTCAGTGACAACTAAGATTTACAAAAAACTCAGTGACTACTGATATTTACAAAAAACTCAGTGACAATTGAGATTTAAAAAAATATAATGAACTTTGTTAAAATTCCAAGCATCATAGAGCAAAAATTCATATATTGTAATGCTAATTTTCCACAAGCTCTTCCTCTACCACAACTACCCGTGCAAAACAACATAATGGAGAAAATGATGAAATACACTAAAAATGGATGGTACTTCTTTAACAGTTTATTTCAATGATGAAATATAGGAAAGAGAGCACAAATCTAGTGACAAATATGCTATATAGAGCACCCACTACACAGGAAATTTTAGATTTGATCACAATATTTGTAAAAATATAAATGAATAGTCCTTTCCAAGCCTCTTGAAGATTCATTTAGAAACTGTAAGGGAAGTGTGTTAGTCACAACTATTTTGTAGAAAAAATTGTAAGCTTGATTCTTTTCAACCTAAAGTGGGGCAATCTAAGAATCTAGGTTTGTAATATGATAATAATAAAAAGAAAAAGAAGAAAGAATGTAGTAAACTGATTAAAAGGAAAGATCAAATGGCTAAGGAAACCATTTTTTGGGCATCAAGAATCCTCCCCTCCATTTCAATTTTCCTTACTCCTTTGTGTAGGCAGTACCATGGTCCTTACTCCTCTTCCTTGTTGGTATTGACTTTTCAAGTCTCCAATTTGGCGAGCTGTAGCTTGAAAATAAGGTTTCGATGAGGGTTTTAGAGTATTTTTATTAAAATGAAAATTACGGCCAAGATCCTAATAATGAGCACATTTAGGATTTAACATTACAACATCCTTTACCCTAAGTACTTAAGTATTGTCGCCGCCATGAGAAAGCCCCAACCGAATACATGCAAAGTATTGTCACTGCAATGAGCAAGCCCCACATATGGGTCAAAGGAAAGACTTGTTGGTATGTGGTGATTGATCATGCTATACTGTACACCCCAACATGTATCCTTGCTGGGGTCTGGGGCTGGGTCGGACCCCGGGATGGGGTTCGGGGGCAGCAACCCCCGAGAAAAAATTTCCTCCTACTTTTTCGCGTCATCACCGAAAAAGGAAAAAATCAACGAAAAATAAAAATACGACTTTGTAGAACCCAAATCTGGAAGCTTCTAAGCTTGTTAAAAGGGGTTCAAATGGGTGTTACAGTATGATGAAAAACGTGATTATTCACAAGATTGTAATAGATTTTTATCATTGGATAGTTGCGGTTTGGTGGATGTAGCCTAGATTGGGTGAACCACATTAAATTCTTTGTGTTATAATTTATTCTGTGTGTTTTAGTTTCTCTGTTTATTACTTAAATCTGCATTTAATTGTTAGATATCTGCCTTTCTAACCCTAACAAGTGGTATCAAAGCGGGTTGTGTTACAATTATCGTCTGTAGGAAGGTCTCATGGTTGAGTGGGAGTAATGGTAGATGAGGGTAAGAAGGTTGAGAAGTTTAATGGGTAGAACTATCAGTTATGGAAAATGCAGATGGAGGACTACCTCTATCAGAAGGATTTATGGCGACCATTGGAAGGAAAAACCAAGAAACCCCAATCAATGTCTGATGAGGACTGTGAGATTTTGGATAGAAAGGCTCTTGGTAGTATTCGTTTATGCCTGGCACAATCGATGGTGTTCAATATTACAAAAGAAAAGACAACTCAAGAGTTGATGGAAACACTAGTGAAATTATATGAAAAGCCTTCCGCTTCGAATAAGGTATTTCTTATGAAGCGTTTATTTAATATGAAAATGGTAGAAGGTGGGTCAGTTACTGATCATTTAAATGAGTTTAATATAGTCACCAGTCAATTAACTTCTGTAAAAGTAAACTTTGATGAAGAAGTTAGGGCTCTTTTGATTTTGTGTTCTTTGCCTAAAAGATGGAATAGCTTGGTAATGGTTGTTAGCAATTTTGTTTCTAGTTCGAATACATTCAAATTTGATGATGTTGATGTTATTTTGAGAGAGAAAATTCGTATGAAAAGCTCAGGCGGAACATCCACATTAGGCAGTGTTTTGAATGCAGAAATCAGGGGCAGAACAAAGGAGAGAGGAAACAATTCTAAAAATCATGGGAAGTCACGAGGAAAATCAAAGGACACAAGGTCTCAATCTAGAGACAAGAGGGATTCTGGTACTATGGTAAGCCGGGTCATTTAAAGAAAGATTGTTGGTCTCAGAAAAATAAAGGAGACAAAAAAGAAGGAAGTAAAGAGGCAAATGTGGTAAGTAATAAATATGATGAGGATGTTTTGATTCTTTCCCTTGATAGCGTTAATGATTCTTGGGTGTTAGATTCAGGGGCTTCATTTCATGCTACCCCCCATAGAAGTTATTTTCTTGATTATGTCCAAGGGGATTTTGGGCTGGTTTATTTAGGAGATAACGAACCCTGTCAGATTGTTGGAAAGGGAAGAATCAAGATTAAGTTGCAGAATGAGAATCATTGACTACTATATGAGGTAAGGCATGTTCCAAAGTTAAGCAAAAAATTAATTTCAGCAGGGCAACTAGATGATGAAGGTCGTGTTGATACATTTAGTGATAATAATTGGAAGGTCACAAAGGGTACCTTAGTGGTACAAAAAGGTGTGAAAGTAGGCACCTTATATCTTTGTATAGGTCATACTATTCCTTCTACTTTAATTGTTATGGAAAAAGGTCAATGTTCAGGAACAGTTGCTGCAGTTCAGCAGGTAGAAGATCATACAGTTGCTGTGGATTTTGAATCAACACTGTGGCATAATAGACTTGGGCATATGAGTGCAAAAGGTATGAAAGTACTTCATTCAAATAATGTTTTACCAGGTCTAAAATGTGTTAATATGGATTTCTGTGAAAGTTGTGTGTATGGAAAAGAAAAGAGAGTAAGTTTTCTCAAGGATGGGAAGCAGAAAAAAGATGAGAAATTGGAGCTTGTGCATATGAATGTAATACCCCTTTGTTTTGCTTTCTGGCTGGATAATGTGTCCTTGTTTGCTTGGATGTGCTTTTTGGTTATTAAGATACTTTATCATGTGTGTGTTATTTGATCGCTATTTATAGAGCGATAGTCTATTTGTGTGATGTGATGTATCTTATCTGATGCTTTATTTGACATGTTTTAATTGGTGTAATGATGATTAGTTATTGTAACATGTTATTGCATGAGATATTTGTTTATGATGGAACTGTCAATCTATGATGAGTGTATTGGTGAAGCGGATGAGATCGCATCACTCGCTTGCGAGTGCCCTACGATTTCGCAATTTCCTCTTCATGGTGTGTTTTATTATGTTATATATATGCACGTTTGATATACTCTTTGTTCACAGGTTGACAGGTACAGGACATTGACTCCACATGGTTTCACAGGGTTGAGCGTGTCCATTGGCCAACGATATTCGATTGGGAGATAGTAGCTAGGTTTTCTGTGCCAAGTCATCACCCTAATCATAGTGTGTCGTCGGGTTTTAGTCAAATTAAGTTGCTTCTTTGTTGTTCATCTCTCCCTTATTTTATTTAATTGCAAGTGGAAAAGATAAATAAATGGCTTTATGTACTTAAGTTGCTTATTAAATTTATCTAGTTATGATGTTAGAAATATTATTGAATTTATTAATTAATTTAATTTAATTAATAAAATAATCTAATCTTGGATTATATTTATTTGATTGATTAATTAAATTAATTGTGTGGAATTGAATTAAGCTATTCTTTTTGGAATTTTAAAAGTGTTAAATTCTTTGAAAAGAAAATTTTAAAATTTTAAATATTTTTTGAAAAGAAATTATTAAAAGCTTTAAATTCATTTTGAAATAGAAATTTTATAATAAAGTAAATGATTTAAATCTATTTGAAATTTAAATTGTGTTTTAAAGTATTAAAATGCAAATATCTTGTAAATGCATAAATTAAAAGAATTAAATTTATTGAAAAAGAATTTGTTTTAAATTATTAAAAGTAAGATATTTTGTAAATGCATAAAAATATCTATATTGTTGAAAGATATTTATAATTGAAAAAATAAAATATCTGGGATATTTTAGAGGGCATTGACTTAATTTGGGAAAAATGAAAGGATTGGGAGGATTATTCATGCTTGGAGAAAAAAAATTGCTATGAAGAGGAAAGAGGGTTTGCTTTGTTTTGGGGATGCACTTTTGGATTTTGGGTGAGGATTTTGGAAGAGCTTTGGAAAATCTTCTTGCAGGGAAGCTCAACTTTCTTCTTCAAACTCTCCTTCAAGCTTCAGATTACAGGTTCTCCTTGTTTATTGTTTGGAAATTTGCATTTTCAAATTAAAACTTGCTTGTAAATCTTTTTGAAAACCCTGTTTAAATCTTGAAGAAATTTAGATTGTTTGTTGAAAATCAAAACTTGCAACTGAAATTTTCAATTTCAACAATATAAAATGGAATGAAACAAAATGAAATTTGAAAACCTCTATTTTGGATTTGAAATGGTTCTTATCAAATTTGAAATTTAAACTAAGAAATTGTGTTGAGAAATTGGTTTTATTGCAAAATTTCTGTAGAAAAGTTGCACAATTTGACTGTAAATAGAAGTTTAGGTATATATTTGTAAATATGTCTATATATATATATATATATGCTTGATATATATATATACAAACATATATTATAAATATATTTGGTTCATTCTGGGAATTTTGTTTTTTTTTTTAAATTTGTTTACACAGAAATATTTCTGTGCAGAGTAGGGGAGGGTAATTTTTATTGGTTGTTGTTGAAAATAAATTATAAATATTTTTTTTTTCTAGGGCATGTGTGGGGGCCACAGCCATGGCTGCACACAATCGCCTCAGGGAGGGGCGCTGTCATAGGCAGCGCTGGCCTCCACAGGGGAGGTTGGGCGCAACCTTTGGCTACGTCCCTTCCCTTTTGGGGGCCCAAGGGTCAAAGGAAAATCTGTTGTTTGTTTTTATATTTAATTTAATTTTTTATTTATTTGTTTTATATTATATATAATATAATATATATATTATATATATAATAATTATAGATTATATATATATATTATATTAATATTTAAATAAATTTGTTTTTATTATTATTTAAATATATAATATGTATATTATAGGTATATAAATGCATATATTATATATATAATGTATATATTATATAATTTTAAATAATTGGATTTGGGAATTTTAATAGTTGATTTTAAATATATATAGATATATTTGTATATACATTGAGTATATATTTTTATATGTATATTTAATATACATTTATATTTAAATATAAATTATTTTGAGATGATTATGTTATTATAATAGATGCCAAAAAAATATTGATGTTGTAATAAAATGATTGTATTTAAAAAATTGATTTTGATAATTTTGGGTAATGAAGGAAAACGGATAATATGCACGTGGTTTAATAGATGAATATTTAAATATGAGAAATGGTTATTTGCTTTAAATGAAATAAAATTTTCTTAGGAAAGCAATTATTAATTATTTATAGTTCTTATTGGTTGCAACGAATGTACGATAAGATTAATTATTTTCATGAAATGTGTAATCGAGAAATTTAAAATATTGTGTTCATAATCAAGTTATTTATTTTATTTTAAAATAATATATTTGAAAGGAAAAATATTGGATTTAAATGAAAGGCATTTAATAGCGAGATTAATTGATTTTGAAATAATTTATTTTGCAAGGTACCAATAGTTATTTTTAAATGATAGGTTCTGGATGATAGAAGTAAATGTTATTATTATTTAAGTGCAACTAGGGTTTTTGAAATACTTATTGTTGAAAATGTAATGTTACTTGCTTTGGATGTTTGCAAATGATGTATTATTGCTTTGCTTGGATTTAGTAAATCCTAGTTTAATTGATTACATGCAATATGTCATTGTGTTGTTTGGATTTAGGAAATCCTAAAGTAGGTTATTTAATTATCAGAAGTGTCTTTTCGTTATGTGTTTTCTCTCATTGTCGTTGTTGGGCAATTAGAGTGATTTGTTTATGTAAGTCTTCCAGATGGGGTTTTTATTTAATTGTGTGGGTTTTTGTAATATTTTAGTCAACCTTTGTATTGCCTTGGGTAGTGTGTATAGTTGTCATACCCAGTTTTCATGAACGGGGATGGTTTGTACCTCCTTGCATAAGGAGTGGTTTATGTGGTTTGTGCCACCTTTGGAAGGAGAGGGGTTTGACTTTTTTTGCCTCCAGTGTTTGGATTGGGTTTTCATTATATGTTCCTCTTAGAGTTGGAGTGGTTTTATCTTATTGGTTTGCACTTGGGATTCCCTTGGTGATTGGTTTTGTTTGTTATGTTGTCAAGTAGAAGAGTGGCTTCTGTTAGGCTCCAGAGCCCAAAGAGGTAAACTGGGAAACCTTCAGAGGTGGTTTAATCAAGTGATAATTAAAAATAATATGCTTAGAAGCTAGGTAGTTTTTCACATTAATCAAGATAATTTAGCCTCACTCATAGACACAAGTGCTCGTATAGGCTTGGGATGAGTGGGAATGCCTGGAATGGCAAGGTCATCTATCTTGTCTTTACGAGAGGTATTTGATTCCGCATGAATGAGTATGGGTGCCAGGATTCAATTGAGGCCACCAGGACAACCCATAGTGGGGGTCGGAGCCTATGGAGATTCCCAGAGGATATCCCATGTCGAGCTATGTGATGACACTCTTTCTACGAGAACAATTGGTATTTGGTTTTATGTGTATGGTCTTCTTATCATACTCGATCTATTTTATTTCTGGAAGCAATGTGACTTATGTCAGTGATGTTAGAGTTGTACTAGTGTTATTTTTATGGTTGTTTGGTTCATGTGATTGGTTGTGTCAGTGTGAGTTAGCCTGTGTCTAGTGGTTAATGGTCTTGTATAGGATTCCTTGTTACTATCTCCTAGCACGGGGGGTGAGCCTTCGGGTATCACATGGTTGGGTGGAATGTGCACCTTAATCCATTGGGTCGTCCTCTTGTTCGTGTGGACAAGGTTTCCAGTTGGAGAGCTCGTGGGATCCAGTTTCATTTCATGCTTTATTCATTTATGTTGATATTGTATTTTTTTACCCCTCATTTGTTATCGAGGTGGAATTGTGTAATATGTAATCATGCTTATTGGATTTACCTCATACGAGGAATGAGAGTTGTAATTGTATTGTAAATTATCGTTAATTGAAACACATGTAGTATATCTTATGCTTTGATGTAATTTATCATGTATGGAATGTATGTGTATTTAATTTATTAAGTAATTAAATGTTATGGTTTCAATTCATGTTTCTTGTTTGGGTTTAAGTAAACTCAGTCTCGTAACCTTAAGGGTTGTTGGCAATGGGTAGTGAACTTGCATGTTAATTGTACTTAAACAAAAAATAAAAATAAAAAAATTAGTGCGTTTGTGTAGTAAATTGCAACTTCCCCTAGGGTTGCGTGGCGGGGCATTACACATGGTATCAGAGCCTGGGTTTAAACACTGGGTACTCTGGGATAATGTGGAACCCATTAAGCTATTAGTTGTCTAGGTTTATACTTTGGGCACTATGAGCCCATGGCGTTGACCTAAATTCTTTGTTCGTTAGTTTATGTTTTCCTTTTGGGTTGATCTCACTTGTCTACCTAGAAGTTGTTGTGAGGTGGTGTGGGTCCAATGGTTCAAAAAACTAGTGGAAAGGATAGGATCCTTGGTGTAGTGTACAATGCAACGATATCCTTCTTACCAGATGAATGCATTATGGACATTTGTGTAGCATGTAAATTTGTGTGTGTGTGTGTTACCTATTTGTGTTTGCAGGTTTCTAGGAGTAAGTCTGACCCTAGGGGGGGAGGATATAATACCCCTCTGTTTTGCTTTCTGGATGGACAGTGTGTCCTTGTTTGCTTGGATGTACTTTTTGGTTATTGAGATACTTTATCATGTGTGTGTTATTTGATCGCTACTTATAGAGCGATAGTCTATTTGTGTGATGTGATGTATCTTATCTGATGCTTTATTTGACATGTTTTAATTGGTGTAATGATGATTAATTATTGTAACATGTTATTGCATGAGATACTTGTTTATGATGGAACTGTTAGTCTATGATGAGTGTATTGGTGAAGGGGACGAGATCGCATCACTCACTTGCGAGTGCCCAACGATTCCATGATTTCCTCTTCACGGTGTGTTTTATTATGTTATATGCATGTTCGATATACTCTTTGTTCACAAGTTGACAGATACAAGACATCGACTCCACCTAGTTTCACAGGGTTGAGCGTGTCCATTGGTCAACGGTATTTGATTGGGAGATAGTAGCTAGGTTTTCCGTGCCAAATCATCACCCTAGTCATAGTGTGTCATCGGATTTTAGTTGGATTAAGTTGCTTCTTTGTTGTTCATCTCTCCCTTAGTTTATTTAATTGCAAGTGGAAAAGATAAATAAATGGCTTTATGTACTTAAGTTGCTTATTAAATTTATTTGGTTATGATGTTAGAAATATTATTGAATTTATTAATTAATTTAATTTAATTAATAAAATAATCTAATCTTCGATTAGATTTATTTGATTGATTAATTAAATTAATTGTGTGGAATTGAATTAAGCTATTCTTTTTAGAATTTTAAAAGTGTTAAATTCTTTGAAAAGAAAATTTTAAAAGTTTAAATGCTTTTTAAAAAGAAATTATTAAATGCTTTAAATTTATTTTGAAATAGAAATTTTATAATAAAGTAAATGATTTAAATCTATTTGAAATTTAAATTGTGTTTTAAAGTATTAAAATGCAAATATCTTGTAAATGCATAAATTAAAAGAATTAAATTTATTGAAAAAGAATTTGTTTTAAATTATTAAAAGTAAGATATTTTGTAAATGCATACAAATATCTATATTGTTGAAAGATATTTATAATTGGAAAAATAAAATATCTGGGATATTTTAGAGGGCATTGACTTAATTTGGCAAAAATGAAAGGATTGGGAGGATTATTCATGCTTGAAGAAAAAAATTTGCCATGAAGAGGAAAGAGGATTTGCTTGTTTTTGGGGATGCACTTTTAGATTTTGGGTGAGGATTTTGGAAGAGCTTTGGAAAATCTTCTTGCAGGGAAGCTCAACTTTCTTCTTCAAACTCTCCTTCAAGCTTCAGATTACAGGTTCTCCTTGTTTATTGTTTGGAAATTTGCATTTTCAAATTAAAACTTGCTTGTAAATCTTTTTGAAAACCCTGTTTAAATCTTGAAGAAATTTAGATTGTTTGTCGAAAATCGAAACTTGCAACATAAATTTTCAATTTCAACAATAGAAAATGGAATGAAACAAAATGAAATTTGAAAACCTCTATTTTGGATTTGAAATGGTTCTTATCAAATTTGAAATTTAAACCAAGAAATTGTGTTGAGAAATTAGTTTTATTGCAAAATTTCTGTAGAAAAGTTGCACAATTTGACTGTAAATGGAAGCTTAGGTATATATTTATAAATATGTCTGTATATATATATATATATATATATATATATATTCTTGATATATATATATATATATACAAACATATATTATAAATATATTTGGTTCATTATGGGATTTTTGTTTTTAAAAAAATAAAATTGTTTACACAGAAATATTTTTGTGCAGAGCAGGGGAGGGTAATTTTTATTGGTTGTTGAAAATAAATTATAAATATTTTTTTTTTAGGGCATGTGTGGGGGCCACAGCCATGGCTGCACACAGCCGCCCCAGGGAGGGGCGCTGCTGTGGCAGCGCTGGCCTCTACAGGGGAGGCTGGGCGTAGCCTTTGGCTGCGTCCCTTCCCTTTTGGGGGCCCGTGGGTCAAAGGAAAATCCGTTGTTTTTTTTTATATTTAATTTAATTTTATATTTATTTGTTTTATATTATATAATAATTATAGATTATATATAATATATATATATATTATATTAATATTTAAATAAATTTGTTTTTATTATTATTTAAATATATAATATGCATATATTATATATATAATGTATATATTATGTAATTTTAAATAATTGGATTTGAGAATTTTAATAGTTGATTTTAAATATATATATTTAAATATATATAGATATATTTGTATATACATTGAGTATATATTTTTATATGTATATTTAATATACATTTATATTTAAATATAAATTATTTTGAGATGATTATGTTATTATAATAGATGCAAAAAATTATTGATGTTGTAATAAAATGATTGTATTTAAAAAATTGATTTTGATCATTTTGGGTAATGAAGGAAAACGGATAATATGCATGTGGTTTAATAGATGAATATTTAAATATGAGAAATGGTTATTTGCTTTAAATGAAATGAAATTTTCTTAGGAAAGCAATTATTAATTATTTATAGTTCTTATTGGTTGCAACAAATGTACAATAAGATTAGTTATTTTCATGAAATGTGTAATCGAGAAATTTAAAATATTGTGTTCATAATCAATTATTGATTTTATTTTAAAATAATATATTTGAAAGGAAAAATATTGGATTTAAATGAAAGGCACGTTTAACAGCGAGATTAATTGATTTTGAAATAATTTATTTTGCAAGGGACCAATAGTTATTTTTAAATGATAGGTTCTAGATCATAGAAGTAAATGTTATTATTATTTAAGTGCAACTAGGGTTTTTGAAATACTTATTGTTGCAAATGTAATTTTACTTGCTTTGGATGTTTGCAAATGATGTATTATTGCTTTTCTTGGATTAGTAAATCCTAGTTTAATTGATTACATGCAATATGTCATTGCGTTGTTTGGATTTAGGAAATCCTAAAGTAGGTTATTTAATTGTCAGAAGTGTCTTTTCGTTATGTGTTTTCTCTCATTGTCGTTGTTGGGTAATTAGAGTGATTTGTTTATGTAAGTCTTCCAGATGGGGTTTTCATTTAATTGTGTGGGTTGTCGTAATATGTTAGTCAACCTTTGTATTGCCTTGGGTAGTGCGTATAGTTGTATCCTGTTGTCTTACCCGGTTTTCACGAACGAGGATGGTTTGTGCCTCCTTGGATAAGGAGTGGGTTATGTGGTTTGTGCCACCTTTGGAAGGAGAGGGGTTTGACTTTTGCTGCCTCCAGTGTTTGGATTGGGTTTTCATTTAATGTTCCTCCTAGAGTTGGAGTGGTTTTATCTTGTTGGTTTGCACTTGGGATTCTCTTGGTGATTGGTTTTGTTTGGTATGTTGTCAAGTAGAAGAGTGGCTTCTGTTAGGTGCCAGAGCCCAAAGAGGTAAACTGGGAAACCTTCAGAGGTGGTTTAATCAAGTGATAACTAAAAAAATATGCTTAGAAGTTAGGTAGTTTTTCACATTAATCAAGATAATTTAGCCTCACTCATAGACGCAAGTGCTCGTATAGGCTTGGGATGAGTGGGAAGGCCTAGAATGGCAAGGTCATCTATCTTGTCTTTACGAGAGGTATTTGATTCCACATGAGTGAGTATGGGTGTCGGGATTCGATTGAGGCCACCAGGACAACCCATAGTGGGGGCCGAAGCCTATGAAGATTCCCAGAGGATATCCCATGTTGAGCTATGTGATGACACTCTTTCTATGACAACAGTTGGTATTTGGTTTTATGTATATGGTCTTCTTATCATACTCGATTTGTTTTATTTCTGGAAGCAATGTGACTTATGTCAGTGATGTTAGAGTTGTACTTGTGTTATTTTTATGGTTTTTTGGTTCATGTGATTGGTTGTGTCAGTGTGAGTTAGCCTGTGTCTAGTGGTTAATGGTCTTGTATATGATTCCTTGTTACTATCTCCACTAGTAGAATTTGGAAAATAAATGACTACATAACTAAAAATTTTAGTCACGTGACTAAAACTTTTAGTCACGTGACTAACACTAGTATAATTTGGAAAATAAATGACTAATTTGATCATCATAAGTGACTAATTCGGTCATCAAGTAAAATCACAACAAAATTGACTAAATAAATGACTAAATATCAGACAAATAAAAATAACTAAATATTCGACAAATAAAAATGACTAAATAAATGACTATTACTCCTCTATTCTTTTTTCTTTCAAATTTGATCATAATCCATAGAGCTTAAGCCCCCCTCATGGGACCCCTACCTAAGTGGGCCATTTGGCCGCCTAGATTGCTTGGTGCACCAAAAATACCTATTGCGTGGAAGGCATTGCCTCTCGGTGCAATCTTAAGGCCTTCACATATTTTATAAAAAACTTTAACATTTACACTACTACATAAAAGGATGTTTTAAGACAAAATATTATATATATATAATATTATGTGTAAATTGTCTTAAATTAAGACAATAAAAAAATACTTTTTCAAAAATATTTTTTTTATAAATCCCTCTCCTCATTCATTTTCCCTCCTTTTATTTTCCTTTTCCCTCCCTCATTCAAGGGCATTTTACTTTTGTGATAGATTTGCTTGTAATTTTGATTGTGTGGATTATGCAGACAAAAGAAAGTGCAGGGTCGAATCAATCGAGGAAGATACGAACAACAGGCCGTATGAATGCAATTTTTGTGAAATGAAATTTATGAAATCACAGAAAGTTAGGGGACACATGAACTGCCATCACCAAGGTAATCTTTCATTACAAAACACCAGTAAAGTTTCGCAAAAATTCATAAATAATTTTACTAAATTTATGTCACTGAGTTATGACTGTACAAAAAGAGAACGAGGGTAGTTATAGCAAGCACATGCACTCCTTTATAACAATCTGCATAGCAACATACAACAAGGTAGAAGCCTGACGTCTCTCTTGTAAGTATCCCATACATTATTTTGACATATGAAAGTGCAACTTTTCAATTGAACAGATTAGGCTATATTATTTCATTAAACCACCTTTGGGTAATATGTTATTAATTGAAATTTCTCTTACCCTAAATTCATACTTGAGACTCAGAATACCTTACCTTGCAATTAGGTTCTATTTAAATTTATCAGAATAAAACATATTTGCTTTGAAGCTTTATAGGAAAACCTTGTGATGGAACTTGCGATGTGGTCTAAAATGCCCATTTTATAAAAAATCCAGTTGTTTTAATTTATTTTTCAATATTTATGGATTGTGGATGCCTTAAAAGCACCTTCCATGCTTTATTTGTTGCACTTGGCACTTGTTAGGACTACTTATGAAACATTTTGTAAGACTAACTTCAGTTCTAGCATCAAGCCCCTAAAAATTTTCATGAAATGTCTAAAATTTCCATTTGGGTTTTTATTTCTCCATCCTTTTTCCATATACACCCAAATAATGAATTGTTTGTTTTTTCCCTATTCTTCATGGCCTCTATGAATACAAGATTTTGTATTTTGTAAGGATATGTTGTCTGTTTTATTGTATTTTAGATAATTCTTACCTCTTATGTAAAATCTCTTAACAATTTACCAATATTTGTCTACTACAAATGGAGCCTGAGAAATTACAGCCAATATATGGGTCTTTGGCCCCCCGTGAGTCATTATATTTCTTCCTCTGTTATCCTACATACATAAATTACAAATGAATCTCTAATACTAAATCTGATCTATAAGCTGAACCAACATTCCAAATGAAAAATTGATTTGAATAGTTGGCATATTGAATTTGATTAAAACTAAAAATTGAGAAAGATCACAAATTTAAATTTTTTGGTAAAATCAATGGTGAAATTGAAATTTTATTAACATTGACAATTTTATGATATAATGGGACCTTGAGATGTCTTATAATTCAATTTCAATGACATTAGTTAGAGCAAGCTATTTTCAGCTTCTCTCTTAAGAAAAGTGATGCTTTTTTTCTTCAACTGAGCAAGATGCAGACACCCATTATAGATTTGATCCTCGGTATTATTTGTCATATAGACCTGTGCCTCAAAATAAGATGTGAACTAAAGGCTTCACAAGATATAGAATAACTGGTAGAGAAATGGGTAATATGAAGGGCGACAAACATATGGGCTCAAAAAAATGTCATTTCTTTCAATTCATTATGGTGGGAAACTCACTGAATATTAAGATAAATTATACACAAACTCTTATGTGTAGACAAAATTGGCAGGACTCACATCGCTATTTAATACCAACACAAACCAAAAATTCTCACTGACCTTGCAAATTACTAGTAAAATTTATTGCCAAACAGCAAAAATCCACACTTGCCTAGCGCTCTTGGAACACAGTATGGCCATCTATCAAAGGATCAAGGAAGGAATATTTTTCTCAGATGTTATTGTTGAGACTTCCCTGGTAGGGATGTATATTCAAGGCATGTATAATAATTTTGCACAATGCCATGTCCAACTCCTACTACACTACATGTGTCAGGCATTTGCCAGGGAGAAAGGGAAAAAACATTAGGTTTAGTTTCTCCTCAGGCAACATCAAAATAATAATAATTTCAATTAATTCAAAATTCACAGAAATTAAGACATTGGGTGAACCACAGTACCCAAATAATGTAGGTCATAGAAAATCCATGTGACTAAAATCACTCTTGAAACCATCCTACATACTTTTTCATCTCAGTTTCTAAAGAAAAGAGCAAAAAGTTAGATTAAATATCAGAGTTTGCAGATCCAAGGATTAACAAATATGACTACCCTTCAATTCATAATTGTTGTTGAATCTGGCATGTTTTTCTTTATGCTGTACTGATTGCTTTTAAGCTCTTCAAAAGAACATGTAATGTGTATGAATTTATTCTACTTCAAATGTTCCATCGTTGTCTTCTTGTACTATGAGCTCATTTATTTCTTGAACTTCTTGACAATGCTTTTATGATTGGTGATCCTTTGTTAGCAAGTGACGAACAAGGAAACTAGTTATTCTTTTCTACAAATCATGAGGACATAGTTGTTGGTTTAATATTAGACTAATTTTCATTTGTTTGACTGGACTGGACACTAAGTTTTTGGTCTCATGGTTTGGCATCTTGCATTTTCCTTCTACAAGTTGCAGTCACTTTATAAACATTATACGTCTCAATTTTCTTCATTTTGATTTCTTTTTTAAGATGTGAAAGTGATATATTTAGGAATATTATTTTCAATCCTTGAAATTACTCTTTTCCAATCCACAGATCTAAAGTTCCTCTCATCCCTTTCCAACCAAATATTCTAGTACAGGATTGTTGGTGTGAAATCCATTATGACTCCCAAAGGAACTGATTTGAGGTAGCAATACCAATAATATTTCATGGACATTATTTTGTCTGGTGTTTCCCACTGAAAATAAAAAACCAATTGATAGCTAACTCTAAGTAATCACAATTTATAGTGCAGGAGAAAGTGGTTAACATCTCTTTTAGCTTTTTTGCATAATAATTTTGGACATTTATAACACACATTTGATTTATTTTTTAAATGGCAAAAAAATTTGTATTAGGAAACTCAAATAAAATTTCAACAGTTTATTGGGTTTCCAAATAGCAGTTGGATAAAACTATTTAGTGACTAAATATCATTGGATAGCCTTAAATGACATATTACCTATCCAACAGTTGACATAATCAAACTGCAAGTTTCAAAATATCTTCAGTGGTATTATCAACCACACAATCTTAATGGATTGAGAAATTATCCACTGCCAAAAAAAGACATAATAGTCAAACTCTAGAGTTTAAAAGAGTCAAACATCCCTAATAAGGCCTCTTTTATCGTCTAAGTACATGGTTGTTTACTACTTAATTAGAGAGTGTTTTATGTCCACTTAGATCTCCATGAAATTAAGTATTCATGAAGTGAAAAATGCCAAAAAAAAAAATAGTTTTTTGAGAATTTCCAATATTTGATGCATTTTTAGATTTGTTATGGTTATAGCTCATTGGTTTCATATTTGATGCATATCTGTCTATATACCTCTGATATATAGATATTTTATGTTGGATTGTTCACTATGTGGGAGTATTTCTAATACTCAAGTCATCACCATAACAACTAATTTCTATGAGCAGTTATTTATAAATGGCCTTTCAAATAATGGTGTATATTGGTGAGTATTCACAAGGCAAGGTAGGTCTAGACCACATAAGCACCACTAAGCATTTCTTAGTATGGTAGGGGAAACACCAATTTTCAGAAAATCCATAGCTTTGTGATTTTCACCCTCTAGCCTCTTTCCCAAGTGAAATATTTTGTGTGAGTGTGTTCCTTATTATTAGTTCCTGCGGGAAACTATAGCGGAGGCTTAATAAATTAAACAGCGATTAAACTCTTCCTATTCAACCAATCAAACGGTTGGCATTTTGTTGCGTAGATTTATTTTGAACTATGACTATGAGGAAGTTGCAGGTTTTTTAACTAAATTCTTTATGCAGAATGTTTTGGCGATCTTCGATTGGCAGTGTAGATGGCTCACACCTCTTCCAATGCAAGAGACCGCACAAGTTCTGAGGGAGGTGCTTGCAGGTAATGAGAGGTTTGGACAATTGGCGATTAGGGTGTTTGCATGGCGAGGAGAGGTGGCCAATGTTGTTGGCAATTAGGGTTCCCTATGCTTTGGAGTTACAGGCGTCACAAACAGCAACAACGGTAAGCTCTCCAAAAATATTCATCATTTTCTTGTGATCTTTCAATAAAGATACACAGACTTCTTATTTCGGTATTGTGGTTTTCTATTTGCGATATTAATTTCCAACAAGCAGTGATTATAATAATAAGAGTGCCGCACTTATAGGCCTAGGCTGTTTAAAGGAAGCGGTTCAAGAATCCTTGGAGGCAACTAAGCTTGATCCTTCCTATCTTTGTGCTCATCAGAAACTTTCAACCCTCTATCTCAGGTACACTTGTTTATCTATCAACTCCTCCTTTTCATTTTTAGGCAAAAAGAATAGACTAGGAGCAGGGGAAGCACAAAATGCTCCATTTTTTAACAAATTCATTTGGCTTGAGAAGTTAAACACCTTGGTTAACATTGAATCACATAGCAATTTACAAAAATCTAGAAAGTAAAAGGAATCAAACCACAAATGAAATGATGATTAATTTATTCTAGGTATGCAATGCTGATTGGGGGAAATAGCAAATGCCAAAATGCACTTGAAGATAGCTGGGCAGTGCCAGATTGGATTGAAATGTAGACATTACAAGCAATGAAATTTACCTAATCAAATGTGGAGAGGCTGGGAAGATAGGAGATTGGAGAAGTGTTCTGAGAGAGAGCACTGCAGCTATTATGGTAGGTGTTGATTCTGCAACACAGGTAGGAAACTGGAGGATCTTTACCCTTTTCTAAGTGAGAATCTTTGTTTTCCAAATTTTGTTACATTGTATTGAGGGTTATTCTATTCAATTGATTTTGTTTTCATTTTTTCCTTGCAGTTATTTGCATCTAAAGATGAAGCTATACTAAAGATTCAAAGATTAGATGAAGTAGATAGGGTTCTGCTGGCTACACCCAAGATAGTAGTTGATACACCTATGAGATTTTTTGGGATTGTAGGAAATTCTTATCTGTTAGTGGTTCAAGCACAGGTTGACATGGCATTGGGAAGGTGAGTCATTATGAATCAGTTCTGATCAAAATTTTCTCATTTGCATTTCTGTTGTATGGTGTTTTTCAACCATAATGTTTGAAGCTTTTGTTAGAAAATACGAAAATAAATAAGTTCATTCTTCTAGATGATTTTCCTAATATCAGGGGATTCAATTGCACACAAATGATTTTTTGACACAATGTAGCATTCATTTCAAACTTGCATGAATCAACTTCTCATCCTAAGAACTGCTAGTATTTTAAGGCTTCATGCTCATTAGAGATTTATCATAGAAGAAATGACCACTCATGTAAAATTGGTTAAGAGAAATAAATGCTCCACACAGTTAATCCCAAAGAAATATATGTAAAAATGTTGTATTGCAAAAACTTCAATTGCTTACGAAAGCTATCTTAGTGGGATATTTAATGGACTATTAAGTAGAATTGAAGTCAGAATCTAGCAATAGGCATGACCAATGAAGAGTGGTATTTGCAGGTTTGAAAGTACAGTTACAAATGCAAAGAGAGCAACTTGTATGGATCTATATAATCACGAGGTGGCTGCATTGCTTAGAAAGGCTAGATCTATGGCTAATGCCTACAAGAATGGAAATGCTTTGTTCAAAGCTTGCAATTATTTTGAAGCATGCACAACATATGGAAAAGGGCTTGAACATGATCCCATGAATGCAATTTTGCTATGCAATAGAGTAGAATGTAGGTCAAAGCTCGGGCAATGGGAAAAGGCAGTGGAGGATGGTAATGCTGCTTTGAGCATTAAGCCTACCTACTATAAGGCTCTTCATAGGCGAACAGACTCAAATGCTAAGGTATGCAAAACTTTTCCTAGTGGTTTTATTTCTTATAATAACCTGTTTTCCTGATGTCCGATGCTAGGACCCCACAAAGCATAAATGACTGCATGAATAGTTATTAATTTTTCCAACATGATCTATTGAGACGGTTGGCTCTATTTTTGGCCGAACAAGATATGTTTTAGGAGGTTGTATATTCCTTAAAAACAATATGAATTTCCTCCCGAGTGGCAATATGTTCTAGAGCTCATATTGTTTCCATTCACATAGGTAACTGAAGCAATTGCCCAAGATGAAAGTCGGGTTTATTTTTCAATAACAAATTGCTATTGCTCTTGTTATCTGATGGCCATCTACAATTATTATAATTGTGTAAGGATTTGTAAGTCATATAGGAGCTTTGTGATGTTGCAAGTATGCTTAATTCATTTTCTTTCCTTTTTCCATAAGATTCTATTACTAAATTTGTTGTTTTGTGAAGGATCCAATATATGTTGGAAGGTCCGTCCCCAACCAAATAGGTGGTGTTGCCTCTAAACCTGTTAAATGTAATATTATTAAATATAAATATCTTATTTAGACAATTATTGTTATTTTTCCTGAAGACTCTGGCCTCATTCATTTTAGTCAATACAATATGAAGATGTTGATCAATTAGAGATTATAGTTTTATTTTTATGAGTCAGCTAAGGATAGTTGAACTGTAAGTGTTTCCTCTTGTAGCTTCATAAAGCTTCATTACTGCTCATTAACCTTGTTTCCTTCTGCATTTTATTTAATTTAATTTCCACATCTTTGTTGGAAAGTGATTCATTAAATAAAAGCAATCAGTATATTTTATACAAATCTAAAATCAAGATGGTCTAAAACTAAAAGCCACTGACATGTTCAATGAATCAATTGTACAAAAAGTTGATATATTTGTTCCAGATGATAAATATTGAATACTAAAGTGCAGTGATCATGGACCTGTTTGTAGGGTTTTAGAACCTATAATATATATATATATATATAGATAGATCGGTCTTGCATGTGATCATAGTTAGGTTTGGATCTATTTGATGTTGCTTTGTCTAATTGAGTCTTACCTCCCCATATAGTTGCTAGGTTAAAAAAAAATGATTTGTTTGGGAGGTCAAATTTTTTTAGCAAAAATATATTGAAATTGAAAAGTCTTGATCAAATTGGACAAATCTATCTAGTGCAAAGAATTCAGGTTTGGCTAGATTTGAACGAAATTGATCTAGTAACCATGCTGTTTGCCCAAGGTAACCATTATATCTACAAAAGAAGAAGCAATATGTCATACAGGGAGAGTACCTTTGGTGTTGCTGATCATGCAAAGGTTTTTGGGCATAATAAGAGCAACCAAGCTCAAAAACATGCCCAAATAACACCATTAATGAATATCATTATAATGCATTTGATGTGGGTGAATTTGTGTTTAAAAAATTTAAAGATGTGAAGGAGAGTGTGGAATAGAAGGTTTCTTAGGTCTCTAGGCAGAGTGAGGAGAAGGCTGGAGGAACTAATCAAATGGTTAAGGAGAAGGCCTCTCAAGGCTCCCAGACCGCTGCTCAAATGCTCAGCAGGGCAAGGAAAAAATTGGCTCTATATTCCAACAGGTTTGTCAATTATTTTCGGCTAGATGATAAACATTTTGCAAATTTTAATTCTTCTCTAGTTTCTTATTGTTGGTGTTTCCATTTTTGTAGTAGTATGAGTATGTTTGTTTCTTGTCTTAAGTAATTTGTGGCTATGTTTACACAGGCTGGGGAGAAGGTGAAGGGAGCAACAAAGATTGTGAAGAAACTCACAGTCACTCTTACCAATTTCACCCAATTTGTCCTTTTGACCTCCATTATGTCTTTTTCCAATCTCTCTGGCTCCTACTCTTTATTTACTTACTTTGGCGGCAAAACTGCTGCTTAATGCAAGTGGTAGTTTTGCAATAGCCAGTTCAATTATGCAACCACCCTGTTGGTTTCATTTGCTTCACTAGATGTTTTGAAAGCATCAATTGTGGAAAATGGTGGTTTGATCATGGTCTATGTAAATAAAGGGCCAAGAACCAAAAAGGAAGCATTTTCTTTGCCCTAAGCCCTTCATTTTAATCCCACTCCCCTCATATGCATCCAACGATCCCTAAAGCTCATGTATCCTATAAATACAAGTGAATTAGTCTCTAGCAGTTAGGAAAATCATGTAATGCAACTCAACACTCTTCTATCTCACTCTAAGCTCAGTCTTCTTGTTTTTTTCTGCTTTCTAGCTTAGTTAGCCTTTAGTTAGATCCCACTTTATTTTTGTAAGCCACTTAAGACAAGTTGCAGCAAATTAAATCTTCTTGGAGGTTCTTTGAAGCCGAGGACATACATCATAGCTCACTTAGTGGTGCTTCATCAATCTTGGAAGATCAGGATTTAAATTTATTTAGATTGTTTTGATTAGAATTGGCTAGATTTAAAAAGCTAGATTAGTGAATAGTTGCTTGGTTCTTCCTATGTTATGCTTGCAATCTTCCTTTCTTTCTTTCTTGTGTGCTTTGACAAGAATCATGAGAGGTTTGGGTAGAATTTTCTTTACTTCTTACCTCATGCTTTATCCCATCTCCCACATTTCATTTATACTTGCTTGCTTGGCTGCTTCTAATTTAGTTCTTTTCAATTGCTTGTTTCATTTCTAAACAAAAATCGGTGATCAGAGATTCAGTATTTTCTTCTTCATTGCAAACTTCTCAAACTTCTGAGAGACCACCAAAAACAAGTCTCTGTTTGTTGATTACCATTCTTCCTTATTTTTGTTTCCACTTTAATTTCATATTTACTTGAGTGATTTGTCAGCATTCAATTTTATCTCTCCCTCAACCATGTTATTCCATCATCATTTCAGTATTTTTTAGATTTGCATAGGCATCTATATAAGCTCAACTTCATCTTTCTTGACCGATTGGTAGTCATTTGTGGGCCATTTTGGCTTCCCCCATTATTTTATTTCCTCATTTTTTTGCTGATTTACAAGTTTTGCAAATTGTCTTAAGCCTCCAAATAGCCTTACAAATTTTCACCCTTTTGTTTCTGCTTACATTGTTGTTGTTTACATTCATTTCTACAGTCACATCAATCAATGTTATCACTATTTTCAGTCTTCCTAAGGTCATATAAATCCCATTTCATTGCACTTGATGTGATTCAAATGAGCATTGCCAAAAAAATATGACACATGTAATATTTGAATCCTAACAAATTGATGATTAGAATAGAATTATGTGTTCTTTAAGTGCAATAGTTTTTTTTTTGTGTAATTGTGATTCTTCTTTTTTGCCAAGACAAGATAAAGGGATTTTTACTTGCATACATAGGAAAAAAAGCTTCTAATATAGGAGGTAATCAAACAAATGTACTTACATTCCCTTCAGCAGGTAATCAAGATTAATCTCATATTTTCCCCAGGCCAAAACTATCCTGCCAGTCTTATGCAGGAACTTCACTGCCCTACAGCTCTTGTTTCATATTGATTATCAATTATTCTTATTTACTTCTTAATTTAATGTGTACGTATCTCAATGAATTTACTTTTTCCTTTAAGAATATTTCAATAGTTTATGCATTTTTATGTTTTCAAATTTCTTGATGAGTCCACGTCATGTGACCATCCTTTAGCTAGAAATAGGGATTAGTATACTTATGTGGTGGGTCTTGGATAGGTTATTGAAAGGCGTGCCTTGGATTAGATATCATGGAAAGTACAAAGACCTTCAAATCAATATTGTTATACCAGGGAAAAATGCTATGTTTGGTAAGCTTTGAGTTAGAACTAAGGCTTAATAGAAGTTTGTAAATGCACTCACAATCTTTCACTAATTTATTACTGTGTGCTAATATAATGTATCTCACAAGAAGCTCCTAGTCATTTGAAAAGTTATAAAATTTCTATTCTAATTATATTCATGTCCTCAGACTACTGTAAAATCCATCTATAACCTAACATTTTTATATTCCATGGCGCAGGTGTTGATAGTGTTGGAACAGTAAGTGCAACTCTTGTGACTTATGCTTCAGTGCAGGCAATGAAACTAGATATTGTTTTAAATGTAGGCACCACAGGTGGATTCAAGGTATTTAACCGATATGCTTTCTTGATGTTTTTCCCTTTTCAAATTTATTTGTTAACTTGGTATTTTGACTTCAATGGTCTACTTACTTTTGCTAAGACGAGACATGCTTTTCACTGTCTAGATTTTTCTAGAATAATTTTGCATTTATAATGTATGCCAATAGAACATTTATACAAGTCTATGTGGATTTTGAACATATTATATGAATTCTAGACCTTCAAGTTCATGATTATAATATAATCAATATCCTTATCAAAGCCCAAGCATGACATACATGAAAGGACAGATCCTGCATTGGCTCCTTAAATCTGACCACTGGTTAGATTTTGACATTATAGGCTTTATTTATGATGTGGTTGGCTACCAATAATGTTATCATGTTTTACACATGTTAATCTTATGGAACTCTTTAGGATATTTTTTTCTCTATATGTTAACATTTATTATCTTTAAACTTGGACGAGTAGTTGATTTTTTTCAATCTTATAATTGTTGCTTTCTTCATCTAACTCAACCTTGTATTTGATCTTAGAGTCATTTTGCATACCCAATAGCTTTAGAAAATTCTATAAATTTTATAGTTGCTTGTGGGGCTGGGTCCTAAATTTTCCATTGGTTGCTTGGCCAACATGAGATCTATTGTCTTGGTTGCTTCATGCAACTTGGTAGCTAATATGGAATTGAGGCTATGCAAGCTGGAAATTGTTACCATTTTGGCTATGATCTTAAGGACTAGGTTTCCTACTCCACCTGTCCTATACCATGCAGTTTCTCTTTTATAGGGGTAACTCATCTTGTTCGTTGTATCTTCTAGGAATTGTATATCTATAACTGGGGTCATATAGTTTTTTATGTTGTAGTGTTTATTTTTTATCTCATGACAACTGATTTTCGGTGGACTATTGCATTTTTATATTGCAGATACATTAGTAATCTTTTACTGATATTATTGTTGGTTGTAATTTTGAGTCTAATCAACCTTTTTTGGTCATTCACGATGTTAATTTAGTTTCTTTTGTCTCCTCGGTGCACTCTATTGAATATGATAAATAATAAAACTTCTCTCCTTTGGATTGCCTAATCACTATTTTAGATTCTAATAATGGCATATAAGTTAAAATATTTGGCCAACTATGAGAATTCATAACTAAAACATGAATGATATTATCTTTGGAATTATTTGACCTAAATTTAAAAAGATAGGTTGAGATGACAATGAAGAAGGATTCCAAAAAGAAATATTCTGGAAATGTCTTTCTTGGAATATTTTGTTGAATGAACAAACTTTTTTGAAAACTAAAGTTTCATTAAATATTTGTGCTAATTACTTCTAGTTCTTGTTCATCTCTTTTGACGACAATATCTATTTTAATCTCTAAAATTCTATACTCCATCAAGTTAAGGTTTGCTTTAGGGTTACAACTTTTGGAATTATTTTCCCATTGTTTTGAAATCTCTCTTTACTAGTTGAATGTGAGATAAAATGACTTTTATAAAATTTTCTAATAATGTAACAGAAGAAATGGCTGTTATTTGAATTTCTTTATTAATAAATAATGAGCTATTTATGTTGAATATTTCTTTATCATTTTTGTTGTCCATTTCTTGGGAATCATTTTTTAAGATTTTTTCTTTGAACAGGAACGATAAAATGAGTTTACGTTGGCTAGCTGCTTTCATTAAAATTGGGTCAAGGGAGCTTGCGTTGGAGATGTGTATTTGGCAACGTAAGCCACATTAAGATGGTAGTAGCTAACAATGGACATCTGATCTTCTGTTGTAGGAGTTACCCATGTCATCCAATAATTGCTACTTATTTGAAGTATGTGAAATAATGTTTGTGCCAATAAGATTATAGGTATCAAAACACCTATGTATGCAACAGTGATATAAGACCAGTACACCCACGCACTTACCGTGCCACTCTCTCTTTCTTCTTCTTGCACAAGCTGTAAATATTTTTCTTCTTTTTCTCTTAACTTATGATTTTCTGATTCGTGCTCTTCCTCTAGCTCTTGTGTGTTCTGGTCAATACCCTACTTCTAGAGTTGTTTATGGTTAACATCTTTCACACTAGCTGTATTGTCAGATGAAAATTATTTAACAAATGCATTTGATGATAGGATCTCAGATTTCTCCATAGCATCAATGGATTTCAATGCTTTCTGATGTGAACCAACTAATTCCTCAAAATCTGAGCTTGATTGTAATATATCATCATATCTTCTAGATTGAGTAATCTCACCATCTCTCATTACCTAAAAAAAGTTACAAAGATGTCCTTTGTCAATAGAACTTGGATCTTTTTGTTTCTTCTCTAGGATACATGACTTCTAAAGCCATTACCTGGTTCTTCCCACAGCTAGTTGTCAATTGTAACTTCTCATATTTAATTATTCAACTCAATAGTAAAAATAGAAATACAAACATACCAGAATGAGGTCAGTAGCAAATAAAAACTCCACTTGGTGAGTTACATAGACTACAATTTTTGAATCCAAAATGCCAAGTAGACATTGTTGTAACAGGAAAAGGCTAGATAAAATTACTTGGAAAAAATTGTGTCCCACTATGTGCATCAACAACACTAAATGGATCATCAAAAAGATAGATATCTGCATCTTGATATAAAGCCCGTGCAATCTGTATCCTTTGTTTTTTCGCACCACTCAGATTTATTCCTCTTTCTCCAATTTGTGTTTGGTCTCCATTCGGTAACAATTCTAGATCTTTCTTTAATGCACAAGCCTGCAACACAATCTCATACCCGATTTTTAAGAAGGAAGGATATCTCTTGGTGTACTTTACATATATAGCTAAGTTCTGTGTTGGAGAGTTTATCAAATACACATTAGGTCTCAAGGATGCTACTAGTTTGTGCACATCAGGCACCCCATATATTCTTGGCATTATTGGGCCTTTGCATTATGTCTTTGTTTCCATTCACTGCTCAACAATGACTCATTTATGATCTTTGCCACATGTTATACAGTTTTGTTCATGGATTCACTTCTTACCAACCAATAGCTTCTGTTGATCTCTAGATGGTCCTCATTTTATGAATATAATCCTTGGTTTTAAGCACAATATTGGCACTCCCTTTGTCCACTTTGAGAACAATGATCTTCTCATTGTTGTTAAGTTTTTATAATGCCCAGTTTACTTCCTTCAAGATGTTGCTCTTGGGTGGTTTTGTATTCCTTAATATTCTTGAACAGTCATATCTAATTTCTTCAGCAGTATGATCTGGTCGGTTGAGTATGATATTTGAAAATTTGACTAGTAGTTTCTCATTAGGGATATGGCTAAGGGCAATGTCAATTCTTGGTCTTTACAAAGCTAGCTTAGGGTTGCAACATCTAAGGTAGTTGATGAAAGGTAGGCAACATTTTGTGATATGAAATGAGCATATGGGACTAAACTCTATGCTTTATTTGCAATTGACTGGTTTGGCATTTTTCTTCTTTTTTTGAACTAATTCTAGACACTTTTGAAGGATTTTTGTTGCTAGGTAGTTAAGCTTTGCACTCCAAAGGTAATGTGCTGCATAATTATTAAAGATTTCTTCATCCAGCAATAAAAATGAGTATATGGGCCTCAATTTCTATACTTTATTTGCATTTCACTGGATTGGAAATTTTCTTCTTTTCTTGAACTAGTCTAGACATTTTTGAAGTATAAATATTGCTAGTTAGTTGAGCTTTGCATTGAAATGGAATTATGTTGCATAATTATCAAAGATATCCTCTTCCATTTGATATATTCTCCCATGTGGGATGTTTATTTTCTTAAAGGATGAATTGCTACTTTTATGATCACAATTTTCTGATCAGATCTATTTGGAAAGAAAGAAACATTTTTCTCTTGAAAGGAAAAAAAACATATAAGAATATTTTGAGATATTGCGGGTTAAGAAATAGGACTTTTGAATTTAAAGGTAGGGTATATTTTAAAGGAAACATTATTTTTGAAAGTGTTTTGGTCACTTTCAGATCCAAGACTGAATTTTAAATTAGAAGGTCTAAACTTTGTAATCTGGTACTTGTATTTTTAAAGGTGAACCCCTTTTTCTTGGTTGGGAAGGGTTGAAGCCCTGGGATGGCATCACCCTGCGAATTCTCACCACACAAATGTACCTGAGAATCAAACTTGGGCTAGCAGTGGTAATCTCCTGCCAATTTACTGCCAGACCACTACCCAAGAACATCATATGGTATTTGGATCTAAATTCAGATAATCTAATTCTATCATTATTCCTTTCTTGATTTACTTTTGTGAATTGGTAAGACATAAAAATTGATGCGAAGTGTGTAGTAACTTTTGTTGCCCTTTGTTCCAGATCCATTCTTGAGATTTCAGCTACTTGATATTGAAATGGCTAATGAAGAAGACAAAGGGATGGTGTCTCATCATCATCATCAGATTTACTATTTGACAAGCTTATAGATAGGATATGTAGATGAATATTTTTGTAGATTACTTTAACAAAATATTTTTTCCTTTCTATGTGCATATTAGTTTTAAAAAGTTAATTGTGGCCTTGTTGGTATTTTAACAAGTATTGTGTTTCTTGCATTTGTATATAATACTATGTTGTTAGTTTATAGGCTGAGTGACTACGAATCAAATTATTGATTCAATAAATACTAAATAGTTATTCTCCTTGATTCCATTGGCAACCTGTCATAGCTGCAACCTTGAACATAGAAGGGTGTGAATGTTTAAATAACCTTCCTGATTCCATTGGAAACCTGTCACAACTATAACACTTGAACATGGTAGGGTGTATAGATTTAAATAACCTCCCTCATTCCATTGGCAACATGTCATAACTGTAGCACTTGAACATAGAAATGTGTAAAGGTTTAAATAACCCCCCTGATTCTATTGGCAACCTGTCACAACTGCAGCACTTGAACATAGAAGATTGTAGAGGTTTAAATAACCTTCTTGATTCCATTGGCAACCTATCACATCTGCAACACTTGAAAATAGAAAGTTGCAGAGGTTTAAATAACCTCTCTAATTCCATTTTTAACCTCTCATAGCTGCAAAAATTGAATATAATAGGAAATTTTAAAGGTTTAAATAACCTCCTTGATTCTATTGACAATGTATCACAACTGCAACACTTAAAAATAAAATATTGTCACAATTTGAATAATCTCCTTGATTTCATTAGCAACCTGTCACAGCTGCAACACAAAACTTGAACATAGAAGGGTGTGGAAATTTAAATAAGCTCCCTAATTAAATAACCTCCTTGATTCCATTAGCAACCTGTCATAGCTGCAACACTTGAACATAAAAGGGTGTGGACGTTTAAATAAGCTCCCTGATTCGTTTGGAAACCTGTCATAGCTGCAACACTTGAACATAGAAGGGTGTGGACATTTAAATAAGCTCCCTGATTCCATTGGCAACCTGTCACAGCTGCATCACTTGAACATGTTAGGGTGTATAGATTTAAATAGCCTCCCTAATTCATTGGCAACCTATCACAACTGTAGCACTTGAACATAGAAGGGTGTAAAAGTTTAAATAACCTCCTTGATTCCATTGAAAATAGAATGTTAGGATGTGTTCCAGAGTGCTTCATTAATTCAAATATTTTGAGTGATTCCATCTCTTTGAGGCATTCTGTCAAACAATTTAGGTGTTTTGTCTACGATTCCACATCTTGCATATATGTCTACCAGAGCATATCCAACTATAACATATGAAAAAAATTCCCCTACCATTATGCTTTGGTGCAAGTTCATAGCCCATCCAATGTGCATGTCCAACACCAAAGAGAATGGAAAGGTATTTTTTTTAACCCAACTACACCCTCCTATTATTTCCTTAGAAAAAAGGATGCCTAATTATTACAAGAGATTCATAGAATATCAGGTTCATATAAAATGGAACATAGACCTCACCTGGAAACCAGAGAGTCTATTGAGTGATTGATTTTTCTTCCAAAGGTTCTCTATGAAAGAATAGATCATTGTCGCTTGACTTATCCATTCCTCTTCATTTTCTGCCAATGATTTTATAACTCTAACAAAGCATTTAGACTTTTCAAAGCTTTTTAGATGAAAAATTAGATGAGCAGGCTTCTGGTAGCTTCCCATTGCTAATTCCAAGGATAGAAACTCTTCCCATGGAACATTCCATAGTATTTTACATGGTATTGTAAGCATTTTATTTGATGTTGGGTGCTAAATACATAGGAACAAACACTTTTATAAGTGCCTTAACCTGGCATGACAATATTTCAAAAGATGATGTAGTCTAAATGTTCCTCATATAAATCTGACCATGCAAATTTTGAAGGTTCCATTGAAATATTTGTGCATCCAAAATGTCTCCTTTCTTCTACAAGGTAAAGCATCATCTGCAAAGTCAACAACATACAAATCAATGTTCTCTCTTTAATAGTGCTCAACAATACATAAGAAACTAGTGCAATTCGTCCATTAATATGTCCAGATAATTTGAAGATCAATAAAGCACTAGTATGTGAATGGAAACACATTGTCATTGATGGCATGGTTTGTTGGTGTTTAGATGGTGTTGTTCCAGTGCCCACCTAGTGTCAAGCCCTTGCAGGGTTGGTGGGTTTGTGGGCCACTTTACTCGTGCACTTGGATTGTTGGTTGTTAGGGGATGGGGCCCCCTGTTTGTGTTCCCACTAGCTGGGCTCGGTTAATGCCAATAACTCAAGCTGATGGCCCATTCAAAACCTCAATTTACAGAAAAAAATACATGAAACACATTAATTTATAGGTTAAAGCATAAAGGTGACATGCACTAATTTCTTGAAGAGATTGTCATTCAACCCTGATAACAAGTACAAAACTGATGAAATTATTGAATTGGGCTGTCAAACTTTTGATGATAGATGATCCAAATATTGATTTTTTTAACAGCTTTCCTATAAGATTGTTGATTTCAACAAATTCACTCACTTATGTTTATTAGTATTTAAAAGCTATTGTTTTATTTCCATACATATGTGTGTGTGATATCCTTATTGTAAATACATTTATATATCATAGTGAATCAAATAATTAGACTAAAACTACATTTGGCATCTGCATCCAAACACACTTGGACTAGACTATACTTACATAAGTCAACACTGAGAACCAAACCAGATTTCCGAAATCAGTAATCATGGTGTTATTGTCATTAATGTTTATATCATATTGGTATCCTCATAATTATTACAAATGGTCAATTTACAAAACCTTAACAAATATTCTACAGATATTCTTGTTCATAAATAGATAAAATATAAATACAATAATCTGCAGGAAAGTAAAAATTCCTAAGTAAAAAGTGAAAAGGGAAATGACCTGGCTAGATGTTTCCCTTTCATTATATTCTTAAATAATTCCACTACTCTGGATGGCACATGAGATCCTAATCCTATTTGAAACAGATTTGTTTACAAATACCTAAAAACATGTACAACTTCCACCACTACCATGCACAGTCAAGGAAACAAAGTCCAAGACTCCACTCACAGGCTGAACAATAATACCCAAGAATGCTCTCCCAAGACCATGTACAAAACCAATAACACCATGTTCTCTTGCAATTTCCAAAGGTTTAGTTAACACTCCAGAGAAACCAAATGCCACACCCTGTGCTAAAGCCTCAGTGCCTTGTAAAATGCCATCACCAACTCCTGTAATTTTCCTTGAAGAATCCTACAAAAAATCCATAAAAATTTCATATAAGGACAATGAATATGTTCATATTTCTCAAATATGTGGATTTTTCCTCAATTTAAATATAATTTTTATGTTCACCTGTTTTATATGCAACTGAAGGAATTTTCCATTTGTGGAAAGTTTGGCAAGTCCTTTACTCAGAGATGCCAATGTTGAGCTTGTCATACCACGTAAATCTACTCCAAAAAGCAAATGCAGGGGATTATGTATCAAATCTCTCCAAATCCAGTGGGTAATTGACGGTAAGACAACACTTTTTCTCATGAACACGTGTCTGTGAACAACTTTCCTAAGATGGATCTGACAAAGAAAAGAGTTGCAATGATCAGGAACATAACTTCAAATGCTGACTTGTTTTCTTTCCATTTAACATGAAGACTTGAAACAATCAAACTAAGATCACAACTATTGATCCATAAATTTGATTAGAATTATTCATATGTGGAAGTTGAATTAAGATGTTGCACTAACCTGCATTTTGACTATATTCCCAATAGTGTCAATTACAGGACTCCAAATACCAAGCACTCCATGAGGCCTTTGGGCAGGTGTTGTCTCTAGTGAAAACTTTAACCTCATTTCTGCTATATCAATCAAAATAACCCATAAAACAAAGTAGTTAAGTAAAGTTCAACCTCAATTACATTGACATTAAAAAGATTGTCCATTTTCATCTTTCAATGATTTGAATGAGATTAAAATTTCTCTCAAATAATGCTTGAGAATAAGGAGTGCTTAAGTGCTCATTAAAAATCTCTTCCCTTCATCTTGATCCACCCGCAACACCTTGACATAAGAGCAACAAAACAAAGTTCTTTTATATTGATGTTTAATAAAAAAATATGAAATTATTGCTTTGGAATTGCCTGAAATGTTTTTCTTTCTTGCAAAGCAGTAGATTTTGAGGTAGGAATGGAATTTTAACAGAGTGTTTGTTGTTTCCTCTTTTTAATGTGATAATTTTGTATCTTTCCGATGGTCATGTATCTGGATTGCCTTTGTCAGGTTTTTGAGAGTGGGAATCCCAATGCAAAAGAAATAGTCCTTTCAAACATGGCAACAACTTTTGATCGGATTCTGTTATAGTTTGAGGTTTGCTGCTTCAAATCCTCTCTATGTAATTTTTTATGCTTTAGTTCCTAAATGATGTAAAGAAAAAACAATTAACACATTACACTATATTTACTCATTTGAACAAATGCATAATTTCTTCTGTTTCTTCCTTTATTTAAGGATCCTTTCACATTTTCTAATTATCATAGAGCAATACAGGAGCCTTTTGATTACTACATGTTTGGAAAAAATTACATTCAGCCATTGATTGATTTCAAGTATTGTTGTTGTGATTCCCAAGAAGGTTTCAGTTCTTGTTTTTTAATTTGATAGGATTGGTTGTATCTCATAGGAGGGTTTCTGATTGTAGATTTAAGCAGTATTTGATCACCCCTAATAATAGAGAGGTAGATTATTTTTCCTCATGCTTTTTCCATTGAATTTTTTTCTATTAACTATGTAGTTTTGACAAATGAACAATAAGGTTATTTTGATTTCTGAGACTAAAAATGTCATCCTTGAGTAAATTTTTGAATGTAAGGGAGGTTGTCTATATGTTAGGCTTGCTAGGGGAATTCGATTGCTCAACAAGAAAATATTTCTAAATTAATTTAGCTCTAACTCTATGGGAAAGATGATAGTTTGATGGAAATACACAATTCTACTTGTATGGGAGTGATGAGAGTTGGACGGAACATCTAAAGAGGTTCCAGATATGCTAGAGGAAAGCTACGAGGAAACTAAATTGATAATGTTTGAAGTTTTTTTTTCTTTCTTAGATTTTGAGTCTAATTAATAAGTTTAATGTTGTGTTGCAACTTGCAGTTGAGTATGTTGATATGATAAAGGCTAGCATTGTCGATCCTCTAAAAGTTATCAAAATTGCATTAGTTGATGCAGAAAGGTAAAACTATTTATCTTTATTATAATTAGTGGAACTTGCAACTACAATATCTGATAAAAATCTACTTCCAAATATGTTTTTGACGTGCAAATTTTGAAACCTTATTTTCAGGTTGCAGCTCCAAATTGGAGAAGTAAAAGGTGAATACCAGTGAGAAAGAGTTTGGAGGAGCCGAAACCAATAGTGGCGGGAAAGTTGTGGATTTGCAAGGGGATTAAATGGGTCGAGCCCCTATAGGAGGTCCCTGCCCTTCCAAAATGGCTACAGTTAAGGAAGGGGAAAATAATATAAGTATATGAAAATATGAGTATTATGTTTATATAGTGTCAGTAAGTTGTATAGTGTCACTGAGACATTGAATGTAACCAATGAAAATTTGATTTGCCAATCATGTTTAATAAAGTAAATTTTTAGAGTGGTTTTTTCTCCACTCATAAATACTATGTTGTTTGTGTTTGTGTTTGATCAATCATATTTGTTCAAGAATTTTAGTCTACATTTCATGGTGCTTCTTCAACATTTGAATATCTATAATACTTGAAGTTTATATGCATTAATTTGTGAGGATTAATTAAGTTAGATTTGATTTGTAATGACTAAAGTAATGACTTACATGATTAAATATATGACTAAATTAGTGACTAAAGTAATGACTAAATATATGACTAAACGAATGACTACCATGACTAAATAAATGACTAGTTAACAACAATCAAATTAATGACTAAATTAATCACTAAATATATGACTAAAAAAATCACTACCATGACTAAATAAATGACTAAATTAATGACTAAATCAATGAACAAATCAATGACTAAATAAATGACTAAAATAGTTTAGTCATAAATTTGGTGGTGTTATAAATGACTACAGATAAACCACTAAAATAGTCATGTGACTAAAATTAATGACTAAAATATATGACTTAATAAATGACCAAATCAATGACCAAATCAATGACCAAATCAATGACTAAATCAATGACTAGATAAATGACTAAAATAGTTTAGTCATAAATTTGGTCGGATTATAAATGACCATCAATAAACTACTAATGGTCACGTGACCAAAATTAGTCATATATATGCAATTTTTAGTAATTTATTTAGTCATATATTATTGTTTTTGTACTAGTGCTGCTAGCACGGGGGGTGAGCCTTCGGGTATCACATGGTTGGGTGGAATATGCACCTTAATCCGTTGGGCCGTCCTCTTGTTCGTGTGGACGAGGTTTCCAGTTTCATTTCATGCTTTATTCATTTATGTTGATATTGTATTTTTTTACCCCTCATTTGTTATCGAGGTGGAATTGTGTAATATGTAATCATGCTTATTAGATTTACCTCATATGGGGAATGAGAGTTGTAATCGTATTGAAATTATCATTAATTGAAACACATGGAGTATCTCTTATGCTTTGATGTAATTTATCATGTATGGAATGCATGTGTATTTAATTTATTAAGTAATTAAATGTTAGGGTTTCAATTCATGTTTCTTGTTTGGGTTTAAGTAAACTTAGTCTCGTAACCTTAGGGGTTGTTGGCAATGGGTAGTGAACTTGCATGTTAATTGTACTTAAACAAAAAAACAAAAATAAAGAAATTAGTACGTTTGTGTAGTAAATTGCAACTTCCCCTAAGGTTGTGTGGCGGGGTGTTACAATGGATGTATGGGGACCAACTCATGTATCTTCTCTTGGTGGCTCTTTGTATTATGTTACATTCATTGATGATGCAACTAGGAAGGTATGGATTTATTTCCTTAGGCAAAAATATGATGTATTTGAAACTTTTAAAAAATGGAGAAGCTTGGTTGAAAATGAGACGGGTAAAAAGCTAAAATGTCTCAAATCTGATAATGGTGGTGAGTATTGTAGTAAAGAGTTTGAAGATTATTGTTCCTCTAATGGTATTCATTGGTAGAAAACGGTTCCAAGGACTCCACAGGAAAATGGAGTGGCTAAGCGCATGAATAGAACAATAATGGAGCGTGCATAGACTATGAGATTGCATATTGGGCTGCCTTTAAAAATGTGGGTAGAGATTGCAAACATTGTTGTTTATTTAATTAATAGAGGTCCCTCTAATCCTTTGGATTGTGGTATTCCAGAGGAAGCATGGAAAGGTAAGAAGGTGAGTTATTCTTTTCTCAAAACCTTTGGTTGTGAAGCATTTGCACATGTAGATTATGAAAATAGAACCAAGCTTGATGCAAAATCAAAGAAATGTATATTTGTTGCATATGGCATTCATGAATTTGGTTATAGGCTTTGGGATTTTGAAAATAAAAAAATTGTGAGAAGAAGGGATGTCATATTCAATGAGAAAGTGTTGTACAAAGATCTATTGCTGCAACATGAGAAGAAAGAAAATGATTATGCAGTGTTGGATGATATTCCAAACAATGATGTTTCAATGGTTCCTCATGCTGGGCAACAACAACAACAACAATTACCACAAACTCCTATGAATGTTAGATGATCTTCAAGGATAAGTAGACCTACAGAAAGATTCTCTCCCTTTTTGTATACTATTTTGTTAGCTGATGCCGGTGAAACAAAATATTATGATGAAGTTATGCAGGTGGATACCAAGGTTTAGTGGGAGCATGGAATGGAAGAAGAAATGGACTCCTTGTTGAAAAATCAGATTTGGGAATTATGCAAGTTGCCTGCATGTAAAAAGGATTTACCAAACAAATGGGTTTATAGGTTGAAAGAGGAGGATAAAGGTAAGAAGAGATTTAAAGCCACATTAGTTGTAAAGGGATTTGCACAGAAAAAGGGTATTGATTTTGATGAGATTTTTTCTCCAGTTGTTAAAATGACTTCTATTCGTATTGTTTTAAGTATTGTGGCTACTGAAGATTTTCATTTAGAATAGCTTGATGTTAAAACAACCTTTCTCCATGGTGATTTGGAAGAGGAAATATATATGGACTAGCCACAAGGATTTGAGGTCAAAGGTAAAGATAAACTAGTGTGTAGATTGAATAAAAGCTTATATGGCTTGAAGCAAGCACCTCGGCAATGGTACTTAAAATTTGATAGTTTTATGGCTGAGCAAGGCTACAACAGGTGTAATTCTGGCCATTGTGTTTATTTTAAGAGGTTGGATAATGACAGCTACATTATTTTGTGTTTATATGTTGATGACATGCTTGTAGCAGGGTCTAACATGGATTACATAAGTGAGCTAAAACAACAGTTAGCAAAATCTTTTGCTATGAAGGATTTGGGGGCACCAAAACAAATCCTTGGTATGAAAATTTGTAGAGATAGGAAAAACAAAAAAATGTTTTTATCTTAGGCTAATTATGTTGAAAAGGTGTTGTAGAGATTTCATATGGAGAATGCAAAAGTTGTTAGCACACCTTTGCCTAGTCATGTTAAATTGACTAAGGATATGTGTCCAAAGACACAAGAGGAGGAAGAAAAAATGTCCAAGACACCATATGCTTCAGCTGTAGGCGGTTTAATGTACGCCATGGTATGCACGAGACTGGATATTGCACATGCCATAGGAGTTGTTAGCAGGTATTTGAGTCATCCCGGAGTTGAGCATTGGAATGTGGTAAAATGGATTCTCAGGTACTTGAGAGGTACATCCAATAAATGTTTATGTTTTGGGGGCTCTAATACTGATTTAAAAGGCTATGTTGACTAGATTTGGCAAGGGGATATAGATACCAGGCGGAGTACCACAAGTTATGTATTTACAGTTGGTGGGACAATAGTGAGTTGGATTTCTTGATTGCAAAAGGTGGTTGCTTTATCACCACAGAGGGTAGAGTATATTGCTTGATGAGGAAAAGGAGATGATATGGCTACAAATTTTCATGGATGAGTTGGGAAACAATAGGGGAAATTACTTATTCTGAGACAACCAAGTCCTATACATCTTGCAAAGAATTACTTGCGTTCTAAAAAAAAAACATACAGTTGAGATATCATTTCATTCGGTCGGTGTTGGAGGATGGACAGGTCAAGTTGGACAAGATACATATAGATGTCAATCCAGCAGATATGTTTATGAAGGCGGTGACAAGGGAGAAGTTGAGATCCTCTTCAGCTTTGATTGGGCTTCAAGGTTGAATTCAAGTATAATAGAGCAACATGGTCCAAGGTGCCTATTTCCAGTGGGAGCTGTAAATGCAGTAGTGTTGTCCAGGATCAATCTCTAAGTGGGAGATTATGTTGGTGTGGAGCCTGATCAGTCTCCAAGTGGGAGATTGTTGGTATGTGGTGACTAATTATGCTATATTGTACACCCCGACATGTATCCTTGCTAGGGTCTGGGGCTGGGCCAGGCCTCGGGCCACCCTCGAGAAAAATTTTCCTCCTACTTTTTCGCATCATCACTGAAAATGGAAAAAATCAACAAAAAAGAAAAATCTGACTTTGTAGAACCCAAATCTGGAAGCTTCTAAGTTTGTTAAAAAGGGGTTCGGATGGGTGTTACAGTATGATGAAAGTCGCGATTATTCGCAAGATTGTAATAGGTTTTTTGTACTGGATAATAAAATCATTAGATGGTTGCGGTTTGGTGGATGTAGCCCAGATTGGGTGAACCATGTTAAATTCTCTGTGTTATAATTTATTCTGTGTGTTTTAGTTTCTTTGTTTATTACTTAAATCTACATTTAATTGTTAGATATCTGCCTTTCTAACCCTAACAAGACCATAAGACAAAGGAGATCGATCACCCTAGTTTGCTAGATCTGCTATAAAAGGAGGCCACAACATTTAGAAAAAAAACATCATAAAGGAAAATAATGCAAAAATTAAAAATCACAGCCTCAAAAGAAAGAAATTGACAGCCAAAGTCACTGTCCAAGCAAATGAAGTCTTTGTTATTTTCACCCAAGCCATGGGCATTCAAAATTTGGTCCCGTCCAAGCCACCCAAACCGAGTCGTCCATTACCAGACGAGGGATGGCTACCAATGTCGAGCTATATCTCGAGACCATTCGGAGAAGGCAAGCTAAGAGAGCCCTGACTGCTATTAGTTTCAGCGCCTCCAAACTCTTCTTGCTCATATTGACCTTTCACTTCTCTAATTTATGGTTTTAGAGTATGTTTATTAAAATGAAAATTACGGTTAAAATTTTGCTGTCTATATTTGCCCTCATTTATTGGATTTCAAATTGGAATTCAAAATAAATAAACTATAATACATAATCTCCTTCACAATAAATATTATTAAATATATTATAATATTATATTATATTAATAATATAATATGGAAACAAATAATATTATTATGGAAATAAATCATATTATCATATTATATTATATCATTATATTATTATGGAAACAAATCATATTATAATATAATATAATAATATTATATTATATTATTATGTATTATTATTATTTTGTTACTACAGGAGTGTCCCCGTGACCCAACCTAGCAGCCCACCAGCCCTTACCTTGGGTATCTGAGGCAAGCTAGGGATATTATTATATATTGCACAACTGCACAACACTGAAGGAGGAGCAGCGGGTGTGTGGTGAAACACAAAAATGAGATAATTAAAATATTATAATATTTATTATTATATTATATATGTATTTTATAATATTATATAATATTATATTATTATATACTACACAACCACACAACATTAAAGGAGGAGCATCGGGTCTACGATGAAACACCAAAAGGGGACAGTAAAATATTATAATATATATGTATTTTATAATATTATATAATATTATATTATTATATATTATTAAATACTGCACAACTACACAACACTGAAGGAGGAGCAACGGGTTTGTGGTGAAACATGAAAACATGATAGGTAAATTATTATAATATATATTATATATATTATTATGGAAACAAATTATATTATAATATGATTTGTTTCCATAATAATAATATTATATTATTATAAAATTATATTATATTATAATATAATATAATATAATATAATAATATAATATAATATAATTATTATTGTGCAAAAGTGGGTTATGTATTGTAGTTTATTTTTTTGGATTCCACTTTGAAATCAATTTTTAGCGGGCGCAGGCAAATTTGGCGGGCAAATTTGTCGACATTATATTATATAATAATTTATAATATTATATTATGTTATTATATAATATTATAAAATACATATATAATATAATAATAATATAATATAATATTATTATATTATATTATAGTATAATATTATATTATATTATAGTATATATATATTATATTATAGTATAATATAATATTATATTATAGTATAATATTATATTATATTATATTATTATATAATATTAAATACATTATAATATAAATATAATATTATAATATTAATAATATATATAATAATATAATATTTTTTTGTTCCATAATAAAAGATTATATTAATATCTGCCAAAAAGAATACAACCATCTGCAATTGCAAGATTCAACATGATTTTTCTGTGCATGGCTACCAAAAGAACAAAAAAAAACCCCAATAGACCACCCACACCAATCGACCACCAAACACCCCAACATATAGGAAAGAGAGGACGAGCATATAAATGATTTAACCTAAATTGCCCTGAACCAGGCATAAACCGCCACACAAAGAACTAAAACTTATTTACCTGAAGACACCTAGAACCAAACACCCAAACCCCATCACATGAAGCTGTTGGCCTTTGTGAATGCATCAAATTCAACAACCCATTCAAAGCCCTCCACTTCCACCAGCCGCATCATCTTTTTCAGGAAGTTTGCACCCATCGTCGCTATCATCGTGTGGTGTACCAGAGCCATGCCTTTCAAGTCCTGAAGGTATGGATAAATTTTGATGACCTCACCCTGCTTCTTGACCAACTCCAAATCCTTAGGTCTTGGAACCCCAACCCCAAGAATCTCCACCTTAAGAATCTCATCTATCCCTTCTATCAACCCCTTTTTAAAAAGTTTGCAAACCAACACCTTGGCTTCATCTTTGGCCATATGAATATCTAGTAGGGATGTGAGGAACCTTGAGACGATTTGAGAATTCACCCGAGGAGTTTTGTGTGGTACCAAATGCTCCTTCCCCAACACCATTTTAATGGCCACCATCGTATGTAGATCAATATTCAAGAGAATGCACTTAAGGCGTTGATCAAAGGCACCACCGAAGGCATTTTGATGCTCTTTGCAACCAAGTTGAATTGGGGTATTGGCCCTAAAACAAACCAAAGAGTCAGTGGACATATGCATAGTGAACTTCATTTTTTCCTCCATTGAAAGCAATCCCGAGCTTGCCCAGAGTCGAGAGGAAAAGAAAATGCAGAGCCCAAATGCCACCTTCGAGGGAATGAAAAATTTAAATGCATGAAGGGTTATTATGCTGTACAAGTTATGTTTGCCACCTTGTGCGGCCCAAACCACAATGACCTGCTGTCGATCGGTGCCATGAGTACATTGATTCGAAATGAAGGCCAAACATGATGCCAATGGATGTAAAGCTCCCATCCGATCAGAGTACGTTGTGATCGTATCATTATTACCTTTACTTGCAAATATACAGACACAAAGCCATGTGCAAATTTCTGATGGCGTGTCCACGCACTTTAATTGCCCAGACCTACCCCCAAAAATGGACTTTCCACAATCCCATGTGGAAAGTCGCTCTCCCTTCCACCCACATATAATAATATAATATTATATTATATTATTAAATAATATAATATAATATTATAATATTATATAATATATTATAATATTATAATATAATATATTATATCGTATTATATTATAATATATTATATCATATTATAATATATTATATTATAATATAATATAATATATTTTATTGTAATATAATATATTATTATTATATTATATTATAATACAACCCACTCCCTCAATTCGAAATATTTTTTACCCCATGATCAAATTAGTCATTTAGAGTTGTGTTGCAAAAAATGAGTAGAATTTAGTCATCTTTAGTTGTTGTGACTAAAAGTTTTAGTCACGTAGTCATTTATTTTCTAAATTCTAGTAGAGAATTTTGGACCAGATGGCTCTCTTGAGTGAGGTCGACATAGATTTCTTATCATTGGTTGGACTATACTATATTGTGTACATGTATGAGATTTAGGTGCATTGAGCTTTTATGACAACTATCATGGTGTAATAGCACTCAGATTTTGTGACTTTCAGATTCCCTACTAGAGGCCACCATCACATTGGAGGATGTTTGACACATCTTGAGGATTCCTATTGAGGGTGTTTGAGTTGTATATGACTTAGATAGAGGGACATAGTCGTTGGAGCGATTACTAGCAAATGATGACCTGGAGATTGATGATGGGTAGATCAATTTGAGACCTTACATTGGTGCAATTGATGATATTATTTTAGTACTAGCAGGGTTGGTCAGTGGTCAAATCATGCCTGATCAATGAGCTAGGGGTTTATCTATTGGTTGGGGATTTATGATCGAGAGCATGATCTAGGATGGTACCATGTTTGTGTGGGGACCTTGCGCCTTAGTGCATCTATACCACGACATGAATTAGGTGGTGTACAAGTTAGCCGCCCATTTATCAATAGGGGAGACACCACTCCATGTTTGGGCATGGGAGCACATTGCAATTACTCGACTTATTAGGGAGGCACATCAAGCCCAAGAAGATCCTTGTGTATATCTATAAACACCATGTTGACACATTAGAGAATGGGAGATCTTCATTATTGGAGAGGGATTTTTGATAAAATGGATCAATTTATATGCAAGCCTTGGCTATGATACGAGGCATGCACTGATGATCATCTCCACCTAGTTATACTATCATTAGACATGATGGCTCATTGGGTGAACCACACATATACTTGAGAGACATCTATCAGATATAGTTAGGGATAATTTTAAGAACCCCCCCTCGGAAAAGGTGTAAAAACCTGGCGAATCTTGTATAATTCCTAAAAAATATTAATTTTATTGGATATTTTTTTCTTTTTTAGGAAAAAATAATAAATTCAATTGGTGAATCTTTTACAGTCACTAGAAGTTTGTAGAAAATATTGGAAAATTATAATTTTTTAAACCAATAAAATATTTTCATTGGCGATTAAAACCTATTTTCAAACCAATACAATATAATTTTCATTGGCGAATTAAACCTGTTTTCAAACAAAAAAAATATTTCTGTTAGCGAACTAAACGTATTTTCAAACCAAAAAAATATTTTTGTTGGCGAATAAAACCTATACTCAAATCAATAAAATATTTTCATTGGTGAATTAAACCTATTTTCAAACTAATTAAAAAATTTCATTGGCGAATTAAACCTATTTTCAAACCAATTAAAAAAATTTATTGGTGAATTAAACTAGTATGCCAATAAAACTTATACCATGGGTGGAAAAAATATCAAATGCTATATATTTTTCCATTCTGTGAAAAATTTTCCTCATACCCAAATTCCTACATAAAGTCTCTAAAATGGAGATTGTTATCAAATTTTCACCAAAACCCAAATTGACAGAGTTGGTTAATTCAGGTTCATTTTAAGGTGAAGAGTTTCAGTTTATTTCTGCAATTGATTAAACCATTGCATATATTTGAGTTTTGAGTTTTTTAGAAAGGTGCAATGTGTTTCATTTTTCCATTCATGATTTGCAACATAAAATATTGCATGAAATGTAAAAGAAAGTGCTTTCATTCTATATTCAGTTATTCATTCCATAATGTTCCATATATTGTTTGCAAAAGAAAGTACAAAATTGAACAAGAATTGCACAAAATGTTGTTTATATTCATTGGGATGAAAATAAGAATCAAGTGTCCCACACAAGCCGTGGGAATAGCTGAGACAATGAAACACAAGGAGTGCACTATACTACTAAAGATAAAGAAGGAGAAGAGCACATAAGAGGGAACATAGCCGTCATTGCCTGAATGTGTCTTTGAGTTACCTTCAGTGTTGTGCATCCCTCTTTGCTCCTATTCTCCAAGTGATTGAAATGTTTTGTTATATCTCAAGTTATGAATCCTCCTACATGATCTATCAACAGTAATGTAGAACACTGTTTGTGGTGCATTGAATCAATTGAGCAAAAATAAGAAGTGTGCAAGAGAATACAAAGGAGGAAACATCATAAGAAACTTTGGATTTATTGTTTTTAATTTAACATTGTTTGTTTCCTGTGCAGGTGTAGGAAAATCCATGTTGCTGGTCTGTTTTGAAGATTTATAGTATGTGGTGTAAAACGAGCTCCCACAAGGGTTGAGATCGGCATGATGCCCCTTAACATTCAATAGAGGGGCTGGGAAATGAAACAAATTCATAAGTGCTCAAAAGAGATATGATTTTGAAGGAGTACATCACAAGTGTCATAAGAGCTCAAGTAATTGACCATTCATGACAATCAAGTCTGAAAATGTAATGAGTTGAAGATCATAAATGATCAATTGCTCACATAGACCATTACAAAAGGTATACCATCATGAAATGTGATAGTGAATAGGCATACATAATGCTAATCAAAAGTGGCCACTGAAGCAAATAGAGAAGCTTCAAAGCACCATCATCACGTGTTTTTATTTCAAAATCTTCTATGCAAAGATCAAGTTTCACATCAACATTTTGCTGCCTAAGAGAAATAAAAATGCATGAAGAGTACAAAAGGAAACTTTCTCTCCATCAAGAAATAGAATTAAAAGTGGTTGCAAACGAAGCATGAAAGCCAAAGGATGAAGGAAAAGAGGCATTGTTGAATGTAGGCACAATACACTAAGAGTTTGAGCTGAATGTAACTTGAAACAACATTACTAAGGTCAATAGATTGCAAAGAAACTCAAGGCTTGTTTCAGTATTATTGATGTTATAGATACAAAGAAAAACTCATTGCATTGTTACATGAAATTGTGGTGAAAGTGGAACTTGAAATACATTTTTCTGAAACATTCAAGTGTTTAGAATAGGTGATAATGAACAACAAGTGACCTACAAAAATATCATGATGGCTGAATACAACACTGCAAAAAGTAAGTGAATAAAATAGAGGCATCACTATGCAATGCTTTTGGGAGTAAATAGAGCTTTTCTTTGTTTGTTTCATAAAGCAAGTTTGTGCAAATATCATGGCAGCCATATTAAAACAGTGAATGAAAAATTTCATGGGGAGTATGAGGAAACATGTTTGTTTGATAAGCAACTGATAAGCATCAAATAGAGCGCAGTTTCATTATGTTCATGAATTTCAATCAAAATGAAAAGCAAGTAATTGCTAACAACATATGCATTGAAAGGAGAGAATACAAATGTCATTAGAACAACATGTCAACTTGCTTCATTAAGAAAATTTTCTGAGTGAAGTAGAACTTTCATTATGAGAGTAAACAAGTGAAGCTATAGTGACATATACATGAAAATGAAATCATTGTTTCTTTTGAAAATAGTGAGCCAATGTTTAAATAAGCTAGGGTTTCGAAGAAAATGGAACAATGACATTAAATTTACCATGACTCATACAATGCATTTGTGTGTGAGTAGAGAGAAATGAATGCATTTTGCATAGAATGGAAGCAAATATAGAAGGAAACAACAAGAGTTCGAGCTTATACTAGCAATGGAGTTCTCAGAAAAATAAAGAAAATGAAGCTAATGTTTTCGGCCATGAAGGGTTTTACAAACCCAAAAAATGGAGTAAAAAATACAAGAAAGTCTTTTCATACAACAAATAATATTATTTCACATCATGGGTCGAGCCCAAAAAAGACTATTTTTTACAGAAATAAGAGAATGCATATGGTGAGGCTGCGACCTAAGCAAGGCCAAACTCAGAAAATCATTCATTATTCTCTTATTTTTTTGTGAAATGAGCTCATATCGAGCCTATTTAAGAGGGAAATGCACCATGTATGAAAGAAATGAAGCTTACCCAAGTTTGTGCATGGAGAAAACCAGTTTAAGTCCGTGGGCCAAGCTTTTAGAAACTTGAAAAAACTCTCTCATGGCGTCCAATGCAAGCAAGGGATCAACAGAGAACACAAAAGAAAGCAAAGTGCATCAAAAAACCAGTCATGGTCATGGCCTAGAGGCCCAAATATTCCTCAAAATGGAGCCAAGATACATCAAAATGGTGAAAAATAACTTACCATTGAATTTAGGAGAGGACTCAACAAGAATGGCAAAGAAAGCAGCTTGAATGGTGAAGTTCTAGCCTTCAAACACTAGTTCCCCATGGCAGCCAAGTGCAAAGCCTTCTCCTCCAAATCGGCCAAGTGAAAATGATGAGAAAATTTAGGTATTCACTTTGGTTTTGATGCTAGGGTTTCCTCCATGCCCTAAGTTGAATGTGATTAAATTATCACATTCTTTTAAAATTTCAAGTGCTTTATTAATGCCTTTTTCCCATGATGCCTAGGTCAAAACCTTTGCCTTAGGCATTTTCCTTGATTTTAAAAGAAAATCAAACAACACCCATACGTTTCCTTATATTTTTATGAGAAGACCATGTGCACATTAGCCTTTTGTCTAAATTGAGTTATCCATGTGCCTTAGTTGCTTATGGGACATAGCCATAGTTGAATTTTTATGATTTTTTTTATTGAAAAATCAAATATATAGGAGTCTTTACATAATATTTTGATTTTTTGCAAAATATCAAATTTCACTCAAACTACAAAAATCAGAATATTTGGACTCAAATTGCAAAAATCAGATGTAATGGGGAAGGGTTTTTGTATTATTTTCTGAACTGCACATGATGGAAACCATCATTAAGGTAATGTTTCTATAAATTACCTTAATGTTTGTTGTGTTTTTAAAATGCAGTTTGGGTGTTCGAGTCTTCACTAGACTTTATTTTTTGAGTTGAGTTCACTTGGGTGGATTTGGAGAAAAGGAGGCAAATTGAAGTTTCCATTTTCAGTTTCCAACTGTTTGCACCTGATTTTGTGGTTTTTTTTGGATCAACCCTTGGGAGATGGAAAGTTTCTATCTTTTTGATGTTGTTTGGAGCAGTTTATGACACTATTTTTTAGGCTTTTCCCTTGAACTCGAAAATGGGAAATGTTGCTATTCGAAGATGTAGTGAAGTTGATTTTTGGCCATTTTCACTATTGTGACACTTGAAGGCTATAAGTTGGATTTTTTATTTTTTTTCTAGAGTTCAGATTGATGGTTTCTTGCTCTCCTGTTCACTAACAGAGTTTTGTCAACTTTTTCTTATACTCAGATTATGAAATTGTCACTCCTTCAATTCAATAAAGCAGCAAGATTACCTTTCTCATCTTGTTGTTTCAAGTTTACAGTCACAATCTGATGTTAATTGTGATTTGAATGCAAAATCCTCTTTATGTCTTGTCATTGTAAGTTTGTTTGCAAGGGTTTCATGTGATCCAGGTTGCATTCTGTGTTTTATTTGATTAACCTCTATTCAAATCACTTTTGGATTATGTGTCTCTAGGATGATATTGTGAGAATCAGAGTTTAATATATTGTTGTGAGTGGAAAAATTTGTCAGAATCTTCACATTGTTAGTGAATCACCTTATTTTATGATCTCTATTTTCATTTTTTCCTTCTACCCCTTTTCCCTAAGGGTCTAGTAGATTAGGTGTTTTACTGGGGGAACCAACCCACTCTGGAGATTTTCTCTCACCTACAAATTTACCCACAAATCTGAAAGTGTTTCCATGTTGCAACATGATAGGCAAGTCTAACTTGGCTAAGGGTGCAATCTTGATTGCCAACAAAGACAAGTGTCAACATATTATAAGTTCTGATCAGAAGTAAGCTACTGAGTGAAGTACTATGTCTGAAGCCAAATGTCAGTCCAACCTAATGACTAGTAACTATGAGTTATATTATTTAATAAGTTAATATAACATTAATATACTTAGAAAATTAAAATTGCACTAACAATATAACTACGAGTTATATTATTGTGCAACTTAACCATTTGATGAATGTTCGATGGGTGGCTGTAGTTTCATTCTGGAAGGAAATGTCTGAAGCACTAGACTTATGAATTCAAACCTCCAAAATAACCCTAGAATCATTAGATTTGAAAATATCAATGGTTGACCTTTTATTTAGGTGTGCTAGTACTTATTAAATCACTTAAAGTCATGACTTATTTTTTGCGAAATAATAGTCACATCAACATGTGTGTCTTGTGGTGAATTAAATGCTCTTGAGTGCTGAGTATTGATGTCTTCGTTCTATATATACTTCACCAACTTGATGTTATTCATATCATTCATAACATATTTACTTTCTCTTCTCTATTCACAATTTCACCATGATATTATAGCCTTCATGGCGTGTCATGCTACCCAAATTTTTTTGGGAGAAAATAAGCAACAATGCATACGATAGAAAAAAGATGGGTATGGTTTTCACTATTCCTTGTGTGCCTATTGAGGAGGCTATAAGAACAATTCTGGGTAGGGAATGGCTTCGAAACAACTTCCATGCTCTATTTTTTGAGGTAGCTTTTACTTTCTTGTTCAATTGCATGGAATTTTTGTTGGATAAAGAGTTGATGAAGATGCTAGTAATATATTATTTTAGCCTTTCATTTACTCTCTTTCTTCGTTGGAGTTGGCACTTGAGCATTATAATTTTGAATTTGGGTTAGCCCCTATTGGTGGAATCTTTCTCAAAGTTGAACTGGCTTCTTCTACAATGCAAGCTCTTTCCCTAGTTGTTATGAGGTATGGTATGGTCTATGATACAATAAATGAATCACTGTCGAGTTTGGTGTTTTGGAGGAAGGATTTGGGTGATGCCTTTTCTTCTCTGCTCTTACTTTGTTCAATTTAATCCACCTCCTGCTCAAACACCCAATTTAGGGCCTCCATGGACCATCATGATCCTCTACTGCCAATATCCTCTATTAATTGTAATGATTTTTTGTAATGAATTGTGTCTATATTTTGTTGTACAACTCTTGTAATATGTATTTTATGGCTATTTTTTTGTCCTGGTTAGTGCCTTTTTGGCTGGCTATGTACTTTAGCTACTTAAATACTTTCCCGTACCTCCATTCAGTGGTAAATTAAGATTGAAAAGATATTTATAGTTTTTGTATGTTTCATTTGTTTACTTCTTTGACATATATATTTAATATTACTCTTAATTGTCAAGAAACTGGTATGCAAATAAAAATCATAGTATAGTCCACAAAAATATTATTATTTAATAAGTTAATATAACAATAATATACTAAGAAAATTAAAGTTAATGTACAAAAAATTTCACCATTTGATGGACAGATTTTCAACATATTTATAAGTTCTGATTAGAAGTGACTAAAATTTATTATGACATTAGTGGATGTCGATAATGATTAAGCTACAACAAGACATTTAATTCTCTACCTTTTCAATGCTTTGAAGTACTCTGCTTGAAGCCAAGCTACCAAATGCCAATCCAAAAAAAATTGCAATGGCTCTCCCATGTGCTGATGAAGTTCAAATGCAACAATTGACAATTTGGATCACCTTTTCAATTAAATTTAATTATTCTTTTGACAAAATTAAATTTAAACTATGTAAATTGAGGTAAGATAACAAGATGAAGATCCTTGATTAGATTGTACAATATCTTTTGTATTAAATGTTTTAAATATCAACTCATGCTTCACCATAGTGGGATGCATAACCAAGGTAAGATAACAAGATGAATTAAATTTAAAATATGTAAATTGAGGTAAGATAACAAGATGAAGATCCTTGATTATATTGTACAATATCTTTTGTATTAAATGTTTTAACTATTAGCTCGTGCTTCACCATAGTGGGATGCATAACCAAGGTCCAAAATTTTCTATAAATTCAACTGGAATTATTGAAGTTCATCATAATCTTGATTAAAGCTCTAGTTCAAAAATCGTTATGGAATTTGATACACCAATTTGTCTAACTAGTCCCTGACGACAATTAGCCTTCCTGGGAGCAATTACTAGCCAAAGACTTACACATACTTTCAAGATACACAACAGATGGACTATAGTCTTCATCAAGATGTTGTTGGGCCTCAAATTTGTAGAAGTTGTAGATAGATATTGGGTGAACACTAATATTTCTTTGTAATGCCCTGCCACATAACCTTAAGGAATGTTTCAATCACTACAAAAGTGTAATAATTTTTTTTTTAAAAGTGTATTATTACATGTAACATGAACAACATTAATTCATTAATTCCCTAAGACACACGACAACGCACTACATGAAAATCCCATAAATAACTAAAGTAACTAAACATAGCATGCGATTAACTTTCATAAATATAAAAACATACATTCAATAACATTAAATTACATCACTTCAGGTATGAGATACAATAATGATTCATTCGTACATTGCATTTAATTTAATAGTTACAATACTCATTTCCAAATGAGGTAGATCTTAGAAAAGTATATCATTTACAAGTTACAAGAATTCTCCTCAAATACAATCGAGGAGTGATACATAATCAAGGTATCCAAATGATACAAATGAGACATAAGAGAAAGTACATATCCACACACGATCTCTCAAAACAAGAAGTACCCATCATTACGAAGAAGAACTGGGGACCCAACGGTGTCAGGTGCACATTCCACCCAACCAAGTGGTACCCATAGGCCCACCCCCGTGCTAGGAGATAGTAAAAAGGTTTCTTAGACATAACCTACAAACTCTAGACACAGGCAACTCAAAATAAAACTAAACAAACATAATGGTTACATTGCTTCCAGAACTAAAGGATCAAGTACTTTAAGTTCACAAAGGATACTGTTATTATAGGTGGAGTGTCATCACAAAGTTGCATGGGTTACCCAGGCGAATCTTCCTAGATTCCGGCCCCCATCTTGGGTTACCCTGGTAACCTCTTACGAAACCCGGCCCCACATGCAATTTATTGCGGAATCGATTATCTTTCATAGAGACAAGATAACAATCTTTCCATTCCAGGCCTTCTCGGCTCATCCCCAAGTCTGAACTAGCCCTTGAGTCCATGAGCGAGGCATAATTTATCTAGTTAAATGTTTTAGACTACCTAATATATTGATTTAGTTTTCACTAATTAAACTAACTCTACATAATTAACAACCATATATATAAAATATATATATATATATAATATACATTATATAATATATATTATATATTACATATAATATATATTTATTAAAAGAAATATATTTTAAAAAAATTGAATTTTAATATATGTTTAAGCGCAGCCTTAAAGGCTAGCTGGGGTTGGCTGCTTGTGTAGCCGTCCCCATAAGGGCCACAATAGTGGTTGGCACAGGCACCGTTGGGCGCTACCCTCTACACTGCCTCCCTGGTGGGGGTTGGCTGTGGGGTAACCCCCCCGCCTCCCAAAATAAATAAAAACTATTTTTTTTTAAATCCTGCGATTTCTTATTAATCGCCGTACGAAATTTATTTCGGATTTTCAATAAAATTTATTTCAAAAAGATTTCTTCAGGTATGTTTTGAAAATACATTCCTACAGGAAACTAAAACAATTACATGCTTATGAATATATATATATATATATATATATATATAAACAATTGTTGAGAAGGGAAAATTTGTAACAAAGCTTTCTACAGGAAGATTAAATCAAATAATACAGAGGTTTTAAACTCACTATTTTGACAGAGGATTTCAATTTCCATAATAGAGGATCTCATTATCAATCCAATTTCTCAAAATATTTTCTACAAGAAATATTTAGAAAAATTCTTACAGAGGTTTCCATTTCCTTAGATTAACCAGAGAATTTCATTTACAAATCTACATAGGTTTTCTATTGTTTTCTTTTGAAATTTTCTATTGTTTAACAATAATTTCCTATGAGGCTCTCTGATTTCACTATAAAGTTTTCTACAGAGGCACAAAATATTCACAGCTATCAACAAATTTTCTACAGAGAAGCTTTCATCAATTTTTTCTACAGAGAAGCTTTCAACAAATTTTTCCTACATAAGCTTTAATCAAATATTTTTCTTCAAGAAACCTTTCTATTTAACAAATTTAACAAAGCTTCTACTAAATTGAATTTTTGTACAGGCAATCTTTTCAAATCAACAAAATAAATAAATAAATAACAAAGGAACTTGTTTTTTTGAAGCTTGAAGAATTGAAGGTTGGAGCAAAGCTTCGCCTTCAGAGTTCAATTTCCAAAGCCCTTTCCAAAATCTTCACTTCCAGAAAGATGCAAAATACTGAGCCAAAAATATTCCCAAGAACCTCTTCCAAATTTTTTTCTAACCAAAATAATTTCCCATCCAATTTTCTCTTTTCATTTTCCGTGAAGTGACTTCTTGCCTTTCACAGTTATGGAAAATATTCTCTTTGAGAATAATTTTTCAACAAGAGTTTTGCATCCAATTTTACTCACACACATGGCTATTCTAAAATATCTTTTAACTAACTTTCAGATATTTTCTTTTGATAATTATAAAGAATTTATGCTATTTTATTAATTTAAAAATTCAAAAATTAATATCATTTACTTTATGCAAATTTAAAATTCCAATTCACATAATAGCATCTAATCTATATTTAATCTATTCACTTCATAAGTAAACTTAATCAATTAATTTATTTACTTAATAAACTAAATTTAATCACAAGGAATAAATTATTTTACAAAATAAATTAATTTAATTAATTAAATAATATAAAAAGCTTTTAACAACATTATTTAAAATTAATTAAATAAACACTGAATCATTAAGAACATTATTCTAACATTAATTTCATAAAATAAACCTTGCATAAATAAATAAAAATTGACAAGGAAAATGAAGATATCACAACCAAACATACCGAACATAGACTGACGACACACTATGACTAGGTTTGTGGCTAGACTAGAAAAAACCTCGTTACTATCTCCCAATCAACAATACCATTCAGCATGTACACACTCAGACCTGTGAAACCAAGTAGAGTTGATGTCATGTACCTGCAATCCTACAATCAATCAAATGTCGTACATGTATATACATCATAAGTCAAACACACCGTGAAGAGAAAGTTGCGGAAATCATAGGGCACTCGCAAGCGAGTGATGCAATACCGTTTTATTTACCAATACAATGTCACATCAAACTAATGAAATAAATAGATCAATTAAACTACCATGAGTATATATAGCAATATCATCTCAAATAAACATCTATGCTAACATAAAGTATGTCACAAATAATCACCATCCAAATAGTGTATCATCGCATCATAAAATAAATCCACCATCGCTCTAGTGTCAATGATCAAATACGTCAAAACAAAGTATCAGGGTCTATCAAAGTAAAAACATACTGTCAGGAAACATAAGCAAAACAGAGGGGTACTTCATTCTTCATGGTTTGTGGCTTCTTTACTAGACATTGGAGTTTTGCAGGTCAATGTGTTGTTCTTGGTGAGTTTGATGGTTCGACATGATTATCTAGGAGGCCTAGGGAATGTTTTGGCTATTGCACACATTGGAGTGTGAATCCCTACACCAAGGGATATTCCACACTTCTTAAATGAAGGAGCCACTATAACCTAGCATCCTTTTGTGTCAAATTTCTGCAATGTCACTTTAGTGGGACATCGTAAACTGGTTATTGTGGGATATGATTTTCTAAGGAATGAAGTTTTGTCATAATTTTGATAAATGTATGTGAATATTGCATTTTTCTACTAGCAGGATTGTGTTACTTAGTAACTTTCTTATGTACATTTTGCAAGCACCTTTATACGTGCTACATTATCAAAGATATAAATGTCGACCTGTATATATTTATATTATTTCTATTAAAATTAGTTTTATATTATTACATCTTTATTCTATTTTATTTAATGTAAAAATTCAATAATTATCTTATTGTTTCCTTTTTATTGATTTTCACAATTCCACGGGATTATTGTTCATTGAAGAAAATATGGTTGTTGAATTGTAGTGCCCCTCCATGCTGGCCCTTCTGGATATTGGTGTAAGTGCTTATTTGTGTTATCGTTGTTTCGTACATAATATTTTATTGGCCTTGTTTAATCAATTAATTAAATTAAAATTAGTTTATAGGGTAATTCAAATTGATTTGGAAGTAAATATTAATTAAACGAACTATGTTTATGAAATGATATTATGGATTATTAACCATAAAATTAAAATAGTAATTAAAAACAATATGTTCGTAACAAGGTGATATTAATTATTTAAAATAATAATGTAGTTAAATGTTTATGGTAAAGAAATAAATATAGAAGATTATTATTGTCATTGGATTTTCATGAGTGGGAAAGTAATTTAATTTTTAATTAAATATAAGAGATAAGTTTTGCCAATGGATTTAAAAAAAAACAGCTAGAAAAGAAGGAAAAAGTTGAAAGCATGAGCATGCATAGCTCTCAACTAAAGGTCGAAGAGGAAACTAAAAGCCTATTGGGGATTTTCAAGATTTGGATCGATAGTTGTCAACTTTTTTGATTGGTGGATAGTTGGTAGTTGTTTTTGGGAATACGGTTTTGTTTTCTTTTCTTTTTGGAGGAGGAAAGAGTGTGAATACGGGGGGAATTGCTTCAAAGAAAAAGAGAGGGAGCTAATGCACGGGAGGCGAGCGTCTAGATAGACATACATGATAAATGTGGAAGAAAGTTCGAGGCATGGGAGGCATTGTCAATTTTTCCTTAACACAACGATTGCTCTGAGGGCACAAACCAAGTATTTGATTTTCATTGTACTTACAGAGATCTCTCCCTTGCTGTTTAAATTTTTTGTATCCTACAACCCACAGTTTCCTTTATTCTAATCAAGGAATAGCGAGATTTATTATTGTCTGCTTATTTTATTCCATGCAAAATTGAAATGTGCGCTAACTATCTTAGCCTTGGGTGATCCTATCAATCCATGGTTTCCTCTTGTGGGTTTGATGTGTTTGACATGGAATCCCCTTCAGTGTTACTTGCACCCGTTTTGAAATGATGGTTACACATATCCTGTTTACTTTTCCTTTTGATCGGTGTAATAAATCTTATTCGATTAAATGAAGCCCGCTTTTGTAAATCATTTGCTCATCTCTAAGAATCATTTAGAAATATTTTTTGCGCCTTCTATCCTAGACTCATAGCAGAACATTTTTTGCATATACCGAAATCATTGCATTATGTGAGAAGACGTCTTTGGAGGCATTACGTCAAACAATTTACATGGTTATCTTGCTCCCTCCTCTTGTACACGTGACTGTCAATATCGTTGCAATCACCGATGATCTCCATTATGTGTAAATCGTTACTCGTATGTTGTGCCTTCACCACACTTGCATTTAGTTCCTTTGTTTTAGATATGAAAACTGTGAGGATGTAGGCAAGGTTGTGAGTCTGGCTTAACACTCGCTAGATGTGTTTGCATAAAAGCTTCCAAAGCCTTTTCAACAAGTGAAATTTTGTGCATTCATTTTATACATGAGATAATAGTTCTTTGAAGGCATCTTCAACTCCAGTGACACTTAGTTCTTCTCACGCCCTACAAACCTTCACTTATAAGTTCTCCTATTTACACTGTCTCTGCGAATCTATCAATGTTTACCTTCATTGAAATATGCCCCTTAATTTTTTCTCTTGATTTTCAATATCAATTACAATGCACATGCACCCGTTAAGGTTAGCTCCAAACCAAAACGATGCGGAAAAGAAATCTAACCAAGAATGTGCCCTAAAACCACTTAAGGAAGAGGGGTAGGCATATGGTCAGAGGATCCCTAGGATCTAATAACTCAACAACTATAGGATGATTACAATTGGAAGTACAAAATAAACTCAACGCCAAGAACGTGCACACAAGATCCCTTTGAAGGCGAGGTGCTAACATATGGCAGAGTAAGTATTACAAAACTGAAAGAACTTAGGTAGTGAACCAGCCATAAAGATTTCCGCTCAACCACTTAAACAATGGGGGGAATACTACAAACAATTCAACTAATTCATCCGCTGTGGCGGGCATCCACTTGAGAGTGGGAATTCTCCACTTAACAGTGGGTGGTAAATGAAATTACAAATCAGATTACTCCACACTGGCGGTAAACCATCCAGGGGTTATAATATTTGCATCAATTAGTCACAAGTAAATGCAGTAATAAAATGGTTGGATTAGTACTACTAATTCACAACCTTGCAATTAAAGAAAAACTGCAAATTACGAGTGTTACAATGACAGAATGATTGCAAATATATAAAGGATGATTCTTTCAAGTTCTAAACCTCTTGAAACTGAAATTGAAGCCAAAAATTGAACTTATAGCAATCTGATTTTAAAAACCAGCAAATTGAAATTGTTCAACCAACAACTGTAAACTAATAAAATGCTTATAACTTCTTCAATATACCTCCAAATTGAATGAAATAAATTTTTGAAGCTCTTGTGAAGGTTGGCACCCAAATTGCTATATTGAAATTGCATCAAAACTCAACCATTTATTTTTGCACGAAGTCCAATACCTCCTGAAATGGTAGGCCTCCTTGCTGGTGCAATTTTGGCAAGATAAAAATAAATACTTTGAAATAAATTATGATCTTCTATGGGAAGGGGCGCCCATGTGCTAGGAATCCATATCTTCAATACCTAGAAGCACATTAAAATCGTACAAAGAGCTGTTAATGAAAATCACCTTCAA